>VZTU01000815.1:528682-545926 GCA_013400835.1 Zapornia atra
CCCCCCTTCTTCTCCCACTGTTGCCGAGTACAGTTTAGCTGGCACAGTTTGTTCAGGATACTTTGTGAGAATGACTAAAATTTGCTGCTACTCATAAATAGATTATGTAGCTCAGACCACAGCATGGCCAAACGGCAGCAAGAGCCTCAATGAACTCCACTCACTGTCACATGCCTTGACATGAACTCAGGTAGGTATGGAAAATGTATCTTTTAATTACATCCCCATCCACAGATGCTGCAAACCAGAAGGTTTCAGTTAAATCCAACATGGTGCATTAATTCCCCAACCGGGAATAACAGCTCCCTCCCTCCCTAGGCATGTGCCTCTGTACAGCAGAGCAGCTCTACCACAGGCCTTCAGCATCCCTGCATCCAGGGTAAAAGACACCAAGTTCAGCCACCCTAGTAGAGTACAATGCAAAGTAGGTCAATTAGATGCAATTTTACCGTGGGTTACCTATTTATCTGGCAGTTGAGCTTAGGTGCATCTCTTTCTATAGCCCACACCAGCTGACCCCACTTCCAGGGAGCTACTATAGAAAAAGCTAACATCTTGCAAGTCCACATCCCAGCCTACCTTATTGCAAGATGCTTATGTTGCCAAAATCTATACAGTTTCTGGTAGCACAGCCCCCTATACCCTTCTCCAGCCAAAGCTCGACAACAGGAATACTCAGTGTAACACACACAGATATAAAATTACTCAGACTTATCCCCTTCCTTGCAGCCAGCACTTGGACCAGTTGGTGTCTTTTTGAAACAGTCCTTTTAATCTGGCAGTGAAGCACCATTAGCTTCCACTACAGGCAGATGCTGCATCACATTCAAGAAAACAGGAACTCCCTGACCCAAAAGTCATCGCGGCGGTTGTCAAGCTGTACATCTTCCCCGCCTCAGTCACAGCACCGCTCTCGTTCTGTTTACAGTTGACATCTAGACACAGCACATGTTTCACAGCTACATTACCTCTATCAGGCAAAACTAAGGAAAAAGTAGGATTTTTTTGCAACTTTTTTCCAGTAGGAGCTTGAATTGAATGCCTTTTTCCATGAAACTATTAGTGGGAACTAGCACTAAAACAGTCAAATTCCAGTGCCATTAGAAACTGCAAATTCATTCTGATATTTGATTCAGCATTACATCATTTGTGTCCTGTTTAGCAAAACCAATTAGATGTACATTAATATGCTCATCTACCTTAAAGCAGTCTAGTGCAGGAAAATGAGAACAATCTAGGAGGACAGTTTTGTTGGTTTGGGTTTGTTTTTTTTCAGGGCAACTCAAACTTGATCTCTCTTGAGACCCCTTTTCCTGCATCTCCAGCTTCATACCCACAGGTCTCTGTATTTCACTGGTACCTTTGGCTGTACCCTTACATTGAGAGTTGCAGAAATAACTACTGTTAACTCTATTTCTGTTGGATTCAGTCAAAATATCTTTGATGTTTCAGTTTCTTAATCAACAAACTTAAGCTCACAATTAACACAAACTTTTAGAGACACACCATGGAGAAACCCCCAGAAAGCTCTTGGGAACAGCCACCCCACTGCACCAGGCAAAGGCAGTCTGCATGGTGATACAAAGCAGGACACAGGAGGAGCCAGAGACTAAATCTAGCAATGGGAAAAAAAAAAACCAACCCTAAAAGCATCGTCAGCACCACACAGCATGCACCTCAACTTTGAGAGTCACTTACTTGACCAAAACCAAGCCAAGCTGTAGCCCAAAAGAACACTGCAAGCAATCATTTCTGCCTTCAACATTAATTGTAAGCTTTCTCTGTTTAAGATTATTTCCAGCTTCATTCCAATACAACACAGCTTTGCCAAATTTAAAGCCTTTTGGTCCCTATCAACCACAACAAAGAAGTCTGGCAATCTCTCCACAAAGCTCTCACCAACTTGAGGCCACACCTCTACTATAAATACTGTAAAGCCAAATCCTCCAGAATAGAGCCAAGCAACACACTGGGTTCTACATGAAACACCAAAACCATCAAATAGCCAAAAGCTGCATTGATCTTACCTTGATGGGCTACAGAGCTGCAAGTAACTCTCAGAAGCAGGAGGTGGTGGTGGTTCTCCAGGAGCCTCTCATTCAGGCAGTGCAGGAGAACGTGCTGACCCACAATAAAGCTTCACAACCACCTAGGAGCAACACATTTAGCATAATGTCCTTCCACAGTGTCAAAGCTTGTTGCTGTGTGGGAGGGAACTGGCTGCCCATCCATGACCTCTGCACCAACCCCCTCACAGGTGAGCAGCATCAGCATCAATCAACACCCATTCCCCAGCTTGAGCCAGCCCACAAGCTACTAATTCCTTCTTCAACTCCATTCCTAGTCAGGTCTGAAATCAGCAAACACCCTTCAGGTGTCTACAGACATTGGGAGGGCTGTAATTACCTTAGCTGTAACAAACAAACAAATATTAAACAAGTATTTTCAGAATTCTGCTGCTTTTACACTGTTTTCCACTAACAATGACCTACTTAAAAGCAAGAATAATCCTTTTAAGATTAAATAAACAAAAGCAAAACCTTTTCCTAGGCATTGCTAACCTAGTTGTACAAAGAGCTGTGTAAAGGTACAACTGTTGGAATGACTCCTCTCCCTGCATAGCACTGGCAGTATTTGCTGCACATATGTCAGCTCAGGGGCTCAAAAATAACCCACAGCTGAATGTTCAGGACCTCAGCCTCTTTGAAGATGGAGCTGAGATGCTGTCTTCTCTGGAGACCTCCCCTGGGAAAGCCCTGGGCTGCTGGTTCAGGTAAGGAGGGAAAACAGAAATTACACACACACACACACAGAGGAAGGCACCCTCTTTAGCTCCCCTTGTTAGCTGGGGAGCACGCAGATGGTGGTCTCACTTGTTGCTCCTGTGTGCAGGCACATCATTTAGTCATTTCTACCCCAGTCTGTCTCCTGGGCCAGTCACATTTTCCTCCTTTAGTCGTGTTAAGTTCTTTGTGATAAAGAATATTTTGCAAATTGTTTCAGTGGCAACAGAATTCCTTTTATGAACATCAGACTTTATCTACCTCTAAGGGTTAAAAATACGTTTTCCTTTGCCACCTATCTCAAGCACTGAATCACAACCCAAATGATTTCTTTCTGGAAACCCTTTCTTAAAGGATCTGCTAAATATCTGCAAGTAGACCTGCCAGATATTTCCTGGGGCATCCTGTGGCAGAAAAGTGTTTTGTATCAATTGTCTCTACTTAAAGGCAATGGAAATTGTTTCCTTGACAGATGCTGTGTTAGGTTCCCAAATCCGCTGGGTGTTTTCTTGCAGTGACTGGTGATCTGGTTATTGGGCTTCCCCGACTCTTTCCCAGAGAAATGAGCCCAACATGGCCCACTTTTTATACTTTGGTGCTACAGCAAAATCTTTCTTGAAGGCTATGTACCATGGGAAGGCATTTTCAGCTCCTTTCAATACTCTGTCCAGAATATCCCTCTCAGCAGGAGGACAACTTCCATCTTTTTGTCAAGTTTTTCTTGTCCCTGTCCTTCCAAAGCACATGCAGTGGATGAATTTGGGTATTTTATGGCAAATAAGACTCCTTAAAAAGTGGTTGCTCCTATACACAAATTCCTTTTACAGAGATAATTTCAGGAACATCAGGTCTGTATTTTATTTAAGCCCTTATTTTATTACCTATATCTTGCTATTATTTTTAAATATTTGCAATAGAAAAAAATCCACCTAACACAGTGGTTTTTTTACTCAAGTGAAGCTTAAGAAAATATTCTTCTCTCAGACAGGCAGAAGAGGTGACTTTCTAATGAGACTTCCATAACAAACTCCTTTGAATTAATAATACTGATCTGCACCAGTAACTCCCTGTAGTCTGCCCCGTACTATATCGTCCATTGCATTCTCTTCACACACCAAGGACTACTCACTTTTGACCAGCTATCATCCTATATACAGACTCCATAGGTTTCTCTGTCCTGGATCCAGTTTTGAGTTGAATTTTGAGAGCGCTCTGCTCCAAGAGCAGTCTGCATATCCCACCCCACCCCCCCGATATGTGTGATTTCCCTTCCTTAGGAAACTTTAACCTTTTCAAAAGTTAATTCCAACTGTTCTGTTTGCTTCTTTGTGTGATTTTGGATGGTGTCAGTCTGGTACTTTTATGAGTCAGATCCCCATAATTGCAAAATGCAATTAGCACAGTTCAGAGCTTCCATAGTTTCATTTTATTTTTGTGCCTCAGATTAAAGGCACATTTCTCCTATACTCTGTTTTTACATGGAATGTTATATTCAAATCTCTGCAGCATGGTTTTATGGTTATCATCCTACAAGCCAACCAAAAACAGTCAAAAAAGTACAGTGTTTCAGAACTTATCTCATCAGTAAAGTGCTTTGGTTCACTTTCTTTTCCCCTCCACTCATTTCCTTCTAACACAGTGTTCAGTAACCACCCTGAATCACCCGCCTTGGAAAGGATTCGCTCTTTGGCGACACATCTCCATCTGCCCACCAGAACCTGTTTTCCTTTTGTTCATCCCTCCCAAAACCTCCTGCTCTAAGACTTAAAATATAATTGATATCCCAAAGGGCATCAGCTTTGCTTTTTTTTAGCTGTATGAATAGGACCTGATTCCCTTTTAGGAGAAGCTACTATGAAAGTGATATGAGAAACCAGCAAGCAGGATTTAAGGTCTGTCTTCTGGTTTTACTGTCTCGTGAATGCCACTTGGATGAGCTCTACAGAAAATAAAAACAACATGAACAACAAAAACAACAACCCTGAGGTTTCAGAAACAGGCTTCAGGCATAAGCAGTCAGACTGACGGTGGGGCTGGCCAGGTCCCACCTCATCCCATCCTCCTCAGGGAAAACACCACCTCCATGTGCCTGGATCATCTCCCTCTGCCAGGAACGTGACTGTTGCAGTAGTCATTCGATTCCTCCTTTGCCTTTATTCAGGCTTAGAGCTATACAATTGATAAACCAGCCCTGAAAATCCCCAGGATTACTTTAAGGATTGGGTTTCCTTCCGAAACAGACAGTGTGTGAGCATAAGCACTATCAGTTAGAAGCATAATGATAAACTAGACTTCTAACCTGCAAAACCCAATTGTTAAGATCCTTTAAACCCTCGCTCAAACATTAGTTTTCATCATGTATTTGAATCTTTAAGTGAAAGGTAGAAAGATAGAGAAGAAATATTACTTTAAAATTACTCCTAAATGTCTACTAGCTTGCTCTACAAATGCCCACTTTTTATATTAATAAATCCTTTTAGAAAATCTTTCAGGAAACAAAAAAATTCCTAAAAAAATAAAGTGGGAAAAGAAACATATTAAAAGGTAAATAACATCGCACAGCAATAAAGACACGCATTTTGAACAAGCATCCCACTAGTCACCTATCTTATCAAAGATACGAGTATGGCACAAAGCAGATGGATAATAAAAGGATACCACTTAACCACTTAGCTAATCTATCCAAATTGGAAAGAAGATATTAAGACTCAGAGGTACTATTTAAATAAAGGAATATGCACCATGCGGTTCAAGGCATTGTATAAAATGTCATGTCAAAAATGCTAATATTCTAATAAATAGATATATCCCATCTTGCATTCCTTTGGATTTCAAGCTTTACAGCATTATAATATGCTAAGTTACACGTTCAGGGCCACAGGCAGAGGTGACACGAGCGGTTGTGCAAGGTATGCATCAGCAAGTGCGTGCAAGCTCTGGTAACTCGTAGCAGAGAAGGGAAAGTACAGGGGCAGGAGCACATTACAATAGGGAGTAGCTGGATAGAAGAAATAGGAAATAAAATTATGTAAATGAATGCTATGCAAATCTTCCACGTCCTTTTAAAAGGCAGTGAATTGCACGATCTCCATTTCTCCACACAAATAATTGTCAAGAACCTGGGTGTACTATATTCGGGTGGCTGGTGCTGAGTGAATAAACACCAGAGCTGATTATTTCCACAGAATCTAGGATGTAAGTGGGTTTTCAGGTAAACAAGATCAATGCCTGGAGCAAAGCACCATACTAATATGGCCAGAAAAGTGCATAGATAGGTGTCAGACAATGACATTCGATTCAAGACGGCTGAATATTTTTTCAATTACTTTTTAAAAACTGCAACTGAAAAATCTTGGTTTTCATAGAAATGCATTTGTAAATTAAAAGCACACATCTCGAAGAATATTTTATTGTTTGGCCACAAACACTTTGAGTAATGAGAAACCATTTCCTGACCAGCTCCCCACTGTGTAGTAACTTGAACAATGCCTGTTCCATGAGGAAACCGAGATGATGGGAAGAAAACACATCTTCCAAGAACTCCTGTCAATCACTTGCTGGTTGTGGTGTAAAACATTGGACTACTGAGGTTAGCAATTCAATTCAATAAATTAAGTTAACTCAGAGAGTTATTTCATTCGTCTTAAAGGTAAAAATTCAGAAAATGGAACAGGGAGATGTGTGTGAGCACATCACAAGAGCAAAAAGGCACTTCAAATTAAATGTGTGCTTTGGCAAGACTCTTAGCACGAAGGTTCCTTGTCCTTCTCTGTCTCACAAGCTCCTTAAAATGCAGCGTGGACTTTTTATTCAGACCTGGAAACAGCAGAATTTGCGGTGGGTCCTGCGAGCTACTGGTAAAATAACAGCACTCGGGTTGTATTTTACATCACAAACTATGTTGCTTTTTATCACCCAATTTTCCTTCCAATGTGGTAATACTATATATCGATACATAATATAAGTATATTATTATATATTGTCCAGAGAAGGGCAACCAGGCTGGGGAAGGGGCTGGAGGGCAAATCATATGAGGAACAGCTGAGGGAGCTGGGGATGTTTAGCCTGGAGAAGAAAAGGCTGAGGGGAGATCTTATCACCACCTGAAGGGAGGTTGTAGAGAGGTGGGCGATGGTCTCTCCAGCCAGGGGACAGGAGATGGGACAAGGGGCAATGGGCTCAGCTGCACCAGAGCAGGTTTAGATTAGATATTAGAAAAAAAATTTTTACTGAAAGAGTTGTGGGGCTGCGGAACAGGCTGCCCAGGGACGTGGTTGAGTCACCTTCCCTGGATGTGTTTAAAAAAGGGTAGATGAGGTACTTAGGGATATGGTTTAGCTTAGGATGGGAACGGTTGGGCTTGATGATCTTTAAACGTCTTTTCCAACCTTGTGATTCTGCGATTAAATATCCGTACATAGATAAGCAGATATATGGACATAAATACATCTATATATTATATGTACATTAAAATATACACATCCCTAGATGCTTGCATGAGGATTCTGTTTTCTTTGCCTGAAGTAAACATCACACAAGTACCTTCAGGTTCAACTGTGATGCTTGTCATTTACGGTGCCACTAAGCGTGTAGGTATGCCTGACCGCTAACCCGACGTGTTCCTGTCACTGGGGACAGCAGGTTCTTTCATCTCCTTAATGGACATTCCTCTACGAATGTCTGCGGCCTACCTGACTATAATCCTTTAAATTTTAATTCACTTTACATTTAGCCGAGTCATAAATACCATTTAGGTACCAATATTCTGCTTTATGCAATCCCTAAGGTGGTGCTTTTATTTTAATGAAGCCATTTGCAACATAAGAGGAAAAAATATTCCATCTTTGATTGAATATATTTGTCAGTTTTATTCCCGACTGGCATTTTTATGTGAAAACTTGAATAAAACTAGGGGATAGCTGCTTACCAACTGGGATAAAAGTTTCAGTGTGTTTTTGCCTTCAAAATTAGCTGAATAAATGGTCTTTGAAATTCATTTTGAAAACATCAAAGCTAGCCTCAACCATAATCAAAAAATAAAATCCAGAATTAAATTGCATTACAAATGAAAAATTTCCTTGGTTATTTGGTATTTTAGAAGAAATTATACAACAGCAGATAGATAGCAGACCTTTCTATTAAAAACAGCATGTTGGTATCACAGAAGAGCAGTGACCTACCACACTTCTACAGTTAAAAAGAGAAGCCAAATATCAGGAGTTGTCTAATACTGTTTGTTTCCTCCCTTTTTCTGTTGTGAGGTCGTTTGTATCTAGGAAACTCCTGTCATTTCAGTGGCTGAGAATGTGAGTTTTAAGCAATCCTGGTTTTGCTTAATGTGAGGATGCAAACATTAAGAGGAGAAGTCATGCAATTTTGCATAACTGACAGCAAAGTTCCTAGCTTGAATCCATAAAACATCCTCCTTTTGGATAATTTGGGGGTTTTCCTATTTCTATAGTCTTGGTGCAATGGGAGTTATAACAGGCAAGCATCCTTCCCTTGTACATGGCAGGCAGAGGTTGCCTTGCATTTATGGTCTCCCTGTATCAGGATAAATAGGATTTTATCCTATCATCACTGTCACAGACCAAAACAGTCCAACATTTTTTATTAGGGGAAACTCCCAACACTTCATCATTCCCAATTATGTTTAAAATCACCTGGATTATCATTTTAAAATGATGCTAAACAAATTATCACAGCATGATATTCAGGCCAGTTTTGGCTGATGCTCCTGCATTAAATATAATTTGGTTCAAAGCACTTTGTGCTTCAGGTGCCTCCCACTCCCAGCTCCAGTCCCCAGGATGTGTCAGCTGTGTGGTTTTTATACTGGTGTATGGCACCCAGGGGCATCTGATCTCTGGGTGCGGAGCACTGGTGGAATTTGGGCAAACACAAATTAATACTGAAGCAACCAGAATAAGGAATTCTGGGTTTCAGTTTCCTTTAAAAACAGCAAATTCCTTCTTATGCATCCCTCAACAGAAAGTGCTGCAACGGAATATGTTGTCCCAAAAAGCTGTTGAAAAGCTTTGCTGTCACAAACATTTTTAAAGACGACTCCAGCTTTAGTTTTATCCTCATAAAATTTCTCTGAGGCAGGTAAATGGCATTATTGCCATTTTATACATAGCAAATTACATCACAGGTCCAGAAGGCAGCGAGCTGCCTCGCTTCTCCTGAAATCAGTCTGAGTTAAGCATCTGGAAACACTACAAATACTTAATATTGTGTCTAAACTAGATCACAGCTCTCCAGTAGGAGGGGGAACATTGCCTACCTCAAGGTGAGCACCACCTTAGTGAGGAAAAGGTGCTCCAGAATTAAGAGTTATTGACTCAGAAAGAGTTGTTATTAGTTGTTAACATTAGCAATTTTCTAATCCTTAGCAAAAAAACTCCTCTGCTATTAGGTAAGAACGTTGTAAAACTATTTCAAGTCTGTTTCATAAAGACTATTGCAAAATAAAGATAGGTTTCCTTGAATACTTGCTAATTTTGAAGAAATGGGTATTTTTTTTTTTGCATTGGACTGTACACATACACACATGATTTACACACATAAAGCTGCCAAAGAGCTTTAGGTCAGTTCTTTGCATGCTAACTGAGCCACTGGCTGACACTTCGGGTTTGTGAGTGAGCATGTCTACCAGCTAAGCCCCCACTGCAATTATTTTAAAGAGCATGGCAAAAATGGTTGTGTGGATATTTAAAAATGCACATTGGAAAAATCTCACCAGCCTCCTCCAGCTTTCTGGTTTCATCCTGACTCAGGCCACCAGCCTTTCCCACTCTTTGGGGAAGAGGCAATGCTGGGAAAACCACACACCTCCTGCTTAGCCAAAGTGCTAAGAATGAGAACCAATTTATATCAATTTCCATGGCAAGACAAAATCTATTCCCTCAAGATTTGGGAGGCTGGAGTGCCCTATGTTGGCCAACATGACCACAGCACCAGCCAGGCATTATTATCTTGTTTCGATTGAAATGGAAAGGAATGTTAATGTTGCTAATTACCTACTACAGGAAACACCTATGAAAGTCATTGGTTTCAACAGTAGAAAACTGATTCCAGAGGCTCTATCACATTTGGTTTGATGCACAGCTACTGAAGTCAGTGGGAAAATATGCAATTAATGTCCAACTATTGATGGATTGGGTCAGCACTCCAGTTCCCTGCATGCTCAGATGTCTATTTTTTCAACTCTGCCAAAAAACGTTAAAAGTTTGGTTTTAATTAATCGAATGCTAATGAATTCACAAGAACAAAATCCCCTTTACATCACAGTTTCCTGAAACCTACAGCATCCTGATAAGGCTCAGCTCCGAGGTGGAGTGACTGCCGCAGAGCTCTGCACCCGGGGCGGCGCGGGCACCCAGCTTTCTGGTCAGACCACAGGAGCTGCTGTCTATTCCAACATTTAAAGTGAACACAAAAGTCTCTAGCGAAGGGATTTAGGTCAGTATTTACATATTTGTCCAGTGACATTATGGGTGCTGTCAGCTAATACAACAAATGCATTTGTTGTTTTGATTGTTTATATTTCGGTTGCTTAGGGTTTTAGTTCTGTTTAGATTGTTGATATCTAGCGATACATATACTTGGAATAAGGGCAAAGTCAAGGTCAGTGCACTGGCAGATTTATTTCAGACCTTGCTGTCTGGATGAGGAGTTGCTGGATACTCTCTTGCAGTGGTTCCTATACCGATGGATGTGCTCAGGAACAGTTTCTCTCGTTACTAGCGAGAGTCAAAGTTCTCATCAAGTAAATACTGCCGGATGGTAAGACCAGACAGAAGGTTTTGTATGATATGGATCTTGATTTAATGAGCTGAAGGAATGGCTGCAATATAACTAATGCAATACTGGACAACTCTAAGAAAGCAGTGAAGTGTTCCTGTGTGTTCTTGTGAGCCAAAACAACAAAAAAAGTATTTATAAGAGTAATTATTAGTGTACATCACTGATTTTTTTTTTCTGTCTTGTTAGATGATCATCTCTGTTACAAACTTAAGTTCTAGATCCAGCTGATTTCTTATAAAACACAGCTATCTACCTTACCAGCAAATCTCAAAGCTTTATGGAGAAGAGCGTAAGTAATTATCCTTGCTTTATGGGTAAAATGAGATATATCTAGTATCTAATGACATGCCCAAAATCATTCCACCTGGCAGGGGTTTAGGTGGCAGCCAGTCGCCTCAGTACCAAGCCAACACTTTAGGCAGTACTGTCCACATCTCTCATTTAACCAGCTATCAGGTTTATACGTTACCTTACAAAGCTGGTTCTAAGAGTAGATGGTAGTCTACTTTATAGGACTCCAGTCTAGTCAGAAGCTTTGATTATCACTTTGTCTTGGCTGCTTCTCTCATTCATTCTTAGACCAGGTTTGAGCTAACAGCAGATTGCACACATCCATTCCAGGTATTGAAATGATTCGTTATTTTAAAAAGAAATAGAATTTAAAAATATGGGTACAGTTAAAAATTAGAGAAATAAAGAGTGTTTGTCCATTGAATGAACATGCAAGCTTTGATAAACACCTCCTAAGAAATCTTTTCCATATGCTGCATCTACAACCATCCTAATGGACAAAACGGGATCTCAAAGACATCATAGTATAATGGTCACTCAGGCCCCTAACTCATTACTATGACTTCAGGCAATTACCTATTGGTAATCAGAATTCAGTAAGAGAAGCAGGATTTCGCTCTTTATGTCTTACTAAATGTTCAGATAAGTAACCATGGGCCAGGGCTGGTTTTGTCAAGGTTACAGCTATATTCCACTGAAATCCAAACCAAATATATTCTTAAAATACACAAATTAAAGTTGTATTAATTATCTCAAGCTACATCTACATCAATCTATTCAGCGTTATTACATTTCACTGAACCAGTAAACATACCTGGTTTGAAATCTGATTGATCACCAAGACCTGAAACCACTTTTAGGTGCATGGCTATTCTGGCCAACTCTTAATTTATATGAATTTATAATATGGTTTTATCAAACTTCTCTTTTTTTTGGTTCCAATTCACCTGCTTCATTTTCTTGATTTTTAATCCTCTTTGTTCTTTTTTACTGCTGCTATGCAAAAGGATGAAAACGTAAGAGCTTTTTCATACTGACTCTGAAAGCTCTTTTATGATCAGTATGGCAGCAACGTTCTACTCATTGAACCATCTCTCCTTCTGTACTACAGCATATGGATCATTATTCTACTTGTGTGCATTCTGTTGTGTTTTGTCACAGTCTTGATTTTGACTGTACTTTAACCTCTTCTGAGCTTGGACTTTTTTTTCTCCTTCCTGTAACTTATTTTTACATAAGATCTTAGCCCAAATGGTCAATCTTCCATTTATGCCCCTTCAGTCCACATTTATAATTTCAGAATTTGAGGAAAGAAGTAAACTTCCTATCTTTTCTAATCTCCTAAAGATCACAGACCACTGCATTACATACCCTGCAGATGCCTCTGTATTGCGGCCAAGAATTCAGGTTAGAAGGAAACATTTTAGGCCCCAAAAAACTAAACCACCATATGACAAACAAGTTGTAAATAGTCAATAAGAAAACCCATATGATGGCCTACAAGAGAAGATATTTGTTCTACAAGGTGCTGAGACTCTACATCCTCAAGAAGATGTATGAAGGATGGTTCTGTGGCACAGAACATCAGAGAAAAGGTATGTTTTTACTAGTTTATATTTTAAAAAGGCTTTTTCAACCTCCAAATGATTATTCCCTTTCTCCAACATGCACATAAGCATCGCCATGATTCTTCTACGCAATGGCACTGCAGTACTTCCCAAACCAACATTCAGAAGCAGTATTGAAGTATTGTGGTTTTGGCCATTTCAGTGCTAAAATGAGTATTTCCTGGGGGCTGCCTGAATGAGGCTGTGTTCTGTAGGACAGACACAAAGCTAAAGTCATCCCCAGAGTCTACTTTATCTGTCCTACACAAAATTAACGGTGTGTCTTCTTTAAAAGAAGGTGACACTGTAACATGTATGTTACCTTCTTTTGAAAGCAAGCAAATACAGTAGAGATCCATACTTAGAAATTAGGTTGCTTCAATTTTTAACTAACGTTATTCCTAAACTATCCCTACAACAGACCTCCTCCTGCTCAGGCCCCACCTGGTGTATTGTGTCCAGTTCTGGGCTCCCTGGTATAAAAAAGACAGGGATCTCCTGGAGAGAGTCCAGAGGAGGCTACAAAGATGATGAAGGGCCTGGAGCATCTCCCCTATGAGGAAAAGCTGAGTGAGCTGGGGCTGTTCAGCCTAGAGAAAAGAAGCCTGAGAGGGGATCTCATCAATGGTTATCAATATCTGAAGGGTGGGATGCAGGGGGACATGGGCAGCACCTTTTCAGTCGTCTGTGGAGACAGGACAAGGGGCAATGGCTGCAAGTTAGAGCATAGGAAGTTCTGCATCAACATGCAGAAGAACTTTCACACAGTGAGGGTGACACAGCCCTGGGACAGGCTGCCCAGGGGGGTGTGGAGTCTCCATCTCTGGAGACATTCAAGACCCGTCTGGACACCAACCTGTGCAATATGAGCTAGGGACCCTGCCTTGGCAGGGGGGTTGGACCTGATAATCTCTCGATGTCCCTTCCAACCCCTGTGATTCTGTGATTCTATGACTTAAGACCCCATGTTTCAGAAAACGTTAAAAAAAAAAGAATAAGAACTTACTGTGAACCTGTCTAAAAGATGACAAATGTCCTAATCCTTTGGAGGCGTTGTATTACAGAGCTGGCATTAACATGTGGTATTCCTGGTGCCGTTACCTTCGTCTGGGTTATTTACCAGTTGGTAAATAAACTGTTTCCCCTCCTGATGGCCCTTTCCTCAGTGTCTCAGTCCCATAGAATGCAGTCTGCATGCATCCATGCTAGTTTGACATCAGCCACGTAGGACTTCAAGGCAAACTGGGCACAGGCAAATTTATAGACCAGTTGCTGAAGCACAGGGCTGAGACACTGTTACCATGGACTGAAAAATCACTAAGGATCTGCTGAAGTGCTCTGCCCAATTTCTCTGTTCTTGGGCTATCTCAAAAGAGGATAAAACAAGTTAGATTAGTGAGTTGAAGATAATGTATTTTACCTTTCAGTTGCCACAGGCTATGAGGGTGCACCAAATTGGTTTCTGGGGCTCAGCTGATGCCTGTTAATTTGTCAAGCTGCAGTAACTCAACACCATTATGTTAAATGCCTTATGTTAGCAATCCAAATACGGTTATAGATATTAATGTGCCATCTTAGAAGCCGTGTTCAGCTAATACAGAAACACTAGAAAATGTGTCAGAGAACCTTCCCATGCCTTGGTGATGGTTAATCTGGTCAGGGACTCAGCTATGACCCACCATTACATCTCACCACCAATGGCAGTAATTCCTCTAGGAATCCTAGCATCTAGGATCTTCTTGCTCAGACAAGCGCAGAGAACTGAAGCAGGGCACTGACTGATCACTTAAAATTATTGCTTTGAACTAAAGCCTGGAGTCCATGGGAGAACTCAGCTACACAGCTGAGTTTCCCTCTAGCCACGTCCAGATAAGTTAGAAGCATGTTGTGACCTCCCATATTTATTTTTCCCCCAGAAAAAAAAAAAACAAACCAAAAACCCCCACAAATCTTCATTTTTTTCCCCCTCTCTGATTTAATAAGCATACTTAAGGGTCACTCTTAGACAGGGGTTTCTTTTTTAATTTTACTCTACATCTCACTATTACTACTTACATATCAAACTGAAGTCGCTGTTCATCATTCAGGATAGTAAAAGTATTCCACCCTTATAAATTGTTTCATTGGATTTTTGTTTTGTTTTTCTCAAGGCATTTACCACACTTGATAGCTCTGGGCTTCACCTTGTTATTTTAAAATGCATTCCTTAATTAACTGAGATAACGCAAATAATTTCCTTACTGACATAGTACCTGGTGTGTGGCCACAAGTGGAAGGCAGGTCAGGATCTCTCCTGCACCCTGTAGCAGAGCATCGGTGGCAAAATCAGCATCGTGGGTACTTAGAACAGTGTTACTGTTCACAAACATTGTAATCCATCAGTTTCTTTAAAAGAGCGTAAATTTGTTCAGCTTCTGATTCATTCTACTCCCAGCCCTCTCAAACTGGCAGTGAGGATGTTATCCTGGGAGTGGGATACTGGAGTGGGTCCTGCAAACCAACCTACATAGGTTCTTGGCTTAAATTTCAGAAAAGGAGCTTTCAAGAGGGCAGTGGGTACCACTGAGACCTCCTGAGGAATATCAAGGAGCCAGGCAGGTCTAGTTTAGCTGTGAGAACAATCTACTGAGTGAAGGTCTCACAGTTATCATCTTAAAACTCTAGGTAATACTGAGATATGGAACCCTGGATAGCTCTATAACAAAAGTAATATTTACTTCAAGCCATTTCAGTTAATACCTGTGAAAGGATTAGCACTGTAGACAAGCCATTAATGGCAACAATGATTATCTACTCTATGTCACAAGGTGTGACAAAAAAACCTAAACTGCAAAATTAAGCTCTTTACTAGCTTAAGGAGATTTCTGGTTTAGGTGTCTATGCAAGGATAGGAGATAGACTGTTTCACCTTATAAAACAAACATTAAGTATCAGTAAGACATGATGCAAGACACAGAGGGTCTGGGTGGCCAGGGGAGATATGAAATAAAAGCTATTTTATAATAGACTTACAGTAAACAAATAGCATGAATATTTGGAGCTGATGAAACGATTGTAAATTAGATATCCCTGAATGCTATTAAATGTCAGAGTCACTGGATCTTTTGGCAAACTTACTGAAAGGTTGCACAGTGCTTTCAATATAAAATCAGCCTCTCCAGTGGATGGTAATCATGTCAACACTTATTTTATGTCTGTCTTGCAGATACAAACTATAACATGCAGCAGATAAACTGTCTCACGTTTGCTTTTTGAAAGATGAAAGGGTAGAAAACAAGTTCCCCCCCATGCTCTTATCCACAGCACCCACCCTGCCATGTGCTCTTAGCCTGGAGTAGGAGTGGTTCTATCTGCCCTTGATATTTGCTCTGAAAAGAATAGTATTAGACAACTCTGATAAATTCTGGACCAACTGTGCTTCTCAGTAACCTGACTGCTATGTTGGGCTGCAGATGGGAAACAAACATGACAAATATTTCTCCCAGTCTATCTTCCCAACAGCACTGGAGGCTTTTCTGCTCTGAATCTGTTGTGCTGGATCTCCTTTGCCACAGGATATCCCCTGCCAAAATGCACACTTTAAGGAGGAAAATCTACTCCAGAGTGAAAGCCATGTGGATCAGAAGCAATCCTCCATCTAAGACAAACTTTCATTTATCCATCAATGACATATTGGCTTCTACACAACTATGTTGCCATTGAAGGGGCAATAAATGCTATTTATACCTAAACAAATCCATCTAAATAAATAAATAATGTGAATCTATCTAAATATAAATTTAGATAAATATAGTAATGGGTTATGAAACTGTATTTCTACATAGGTGGTCGAGTCTTGTGGATTCCCTCAGTCAGTGCCCATAAAACCATGACACATTGGCCACAGACATCAACAGGACTTGAGAGTTTGAGATTTGTGAGCCTTGGTCAAACTGTGCTGTTGCTGTGTGCTCTTGTGGTGTTTGGATTAAATCAGCTGCAATGTTAAGGTCTGAATGTCTCTTTCTGACAGTGGAGATTTCACTTGGATAAAAGCATGAATTGAGTTCTTAAGTGTAATAAATTATTTACATCTCCAAAATACATCACTATGTCAACTGGTAATATGGCAAGTACAAGCTTGGTTATTCAAACAGTGGCTGGCTTCCTTTGGAAATAAATATACAAAGTTGTCTTTTTCTGCCACTAAGCCAATAAATAAACTTCCATTTTGAGGTCTGAACAGAACATTTAAGATGCAGGCAATGCCACCTCCACCAGGACAGTCTATAAGAGACCTCAGAGCATACTTTGGATTCAACATCTTCCCTCAGGGTGTCCCCTGAACCTGTATCTTCCCCAACCTAATTACCTAAACACTGCTGAGTTCTGTCTCCCAGCACCCCAGATGCTAAGTTCCCCCGTTGGTGTGCAACCACTTCTCACGACTTCAACTCTCCCATTGCCTGAAGATAGGTTAAAATTTAGTAGGACTGTAAACCTTCATTAGACCCTTAAAAAAAAAACCCCAAACCTTCCCCAGCCTGAACAAAACTCCCAATTACATCCTCACTGCTTTCTGGCAGTCATTAATGGGAATGAACTGTGCTGCCTCCCCAGCCACCCAGCACTCACGTCAGCATCCCACGCCATCAGGAAAGGGCAAACCAACACCAAGCAAAGAACAAACTTTTAAGAGCAACACTTCTTTTTTTCCTTTCTTCTTCCCCCCCCCCCCCCCTCACAACAGACCATACTCGTATCTACCGAGCGTT
>VZTU01000816.1:0-15322 GCA_013400835.1 Zapornia atra
TACCACAGCTACCTGACAGGAATGGCAGCTGCAGAGATAACTTATCTCATTAGTTTTCTGGGTTTTGACTGCATTTTACATGTTGGTATACTAGTACTATGTATTATCCAATGGAAAAGAAAATGCAGTAGCTGAAAGCAAATGCTTATTCATATTTGTCTCTTGTAGAGAGAGGGCACTTTCCCAAAGTTAGCATAAGGAGTATAAGCTGCAAACTACCATAAATAGTTGAGCTGCTTTTTTGAGTTCCTGAGGTTTTGTTAGAAATACCTGAAAACATTTCAAGTTCTATGATTTTTGTCTTTAGAATATTTCTGTCATTATTTTAAATGAGGGTAGTTGGTATCAGAAATCTTTGAGTTCAAAAGATTACTTTTCTTTCATGGGAGAATGCTTCACTGGAGCTGTGAAGCGTATGCTTTTTGGCTTACAAATCCTTACGATACATGCCTCTACTCATGCTTAGTGTGTTCTCTCCTGCATCTGCTGCTGGCCACTGCTGGCAAAAAGGGATAGATTTACAGGGCCACAACATACTGATAGGACTGCTGCTTTGCCCTTGATTTCCTATTGTTTGAGAAGCAGTGGCTTTTCCTAAGAGCTGCCCCTTTCGGCTGTTAGTTGCTTTCCCATTTGAAAGAGAAGTTGTTTATCAGCTCTAGCAATTAAAGGAAGCTTTTCCTTTTACCACTTTGAGCCATAGGCAACATCTGGGAAGCAATAACATTAAATTTGGTATTTCTGTCAAAAGCTATGCATGAATAGCTAGCAACAATAAGGATACACTCTTATCTCTGCAGCAACCATTTCGTGTTAAAAGTGGGAGTGGACTCCAGTCTTCTCTACATATTTTCAAGCTCTTTTTATCCTGTGCAATCCACTCTTGTCTAGTGATGGCTTCCAATTAGCAGTCCAGGAATAGTGAATTATTTTTTACTGCATTTAACCTTACTATTATTGCTACCCTCATTGCTCTGTATACAACAATTTCTTGGGATGTCTCTTCCTCTTTGAAGCATATGATAATTTGCTGGTAGAATGATACTTTTGCAACCACTGTCATGTTCCTGATTGTATGTAATAACACTAGCTTGACAAACTGAAGGTACACATCAAACTTTAAACTCAAAATTAAATAATAACTGCTTTACTCTCACTCAGGCAGGAGCTAGGAAATGTACAATACAGCCATATGCCTTGTGAGCCAGAATCCCCTTTCACTGGTTGCTGAGCTGGAATGAAAAATTGCATTAAGCTCTACTGTTATTCCACCTGAAAGCTTTTATACCATGTCAGAAGTTTGAGGCTTGCACTGCAGTCACTAGCCTTTGCAATGGACTACATTAGTGCCCATATGCAGCAAGCATTTAGCACCTAGATAGTTTCAGCAGTATTTCTGTAAGGTTATATTTTGCTTACTTTGTCTCCTCCAGACCTGTCTGTGTCTGTCCTGCTACCCCCTACCATTTCCTTAACTGTGTTAATACTATATTTTAACGGAAAAGCCCTTAAAGTGAAGCTGTCTTTCAGTTGTGCTAGTCGGTGGAGTCTCAAAACAATGCTGGGGACGTATCTGAGCATTGTTGTTAAATTTTATTAGGGTTCTCTTTGGGCAACATTCAGCATGAAATGTTGTTGCCATTTGCATTAATGAATATTGCAAAGTTCTGTTTGCCAGATTGGGTCTTCCCTCAACGCTACGCTAGTAGAATATAAATAGTTGAGCACAGAAACAGGTGGCTATTTTCAGAGACAAGTCAAGGGAATACAAAGTCCTTCAGAATAAAGAATGTGCTATTGTCAAAAGCACTCCTGACTGCCTGTATTTGTGTCTGTTGACTAATCACACATTCCCTTGATCTCCAGTCTCTTCTTCTTGGCTTCTTTGAGTGCCTTATTTCCCAAAGTCCCTCCTAAAACCCTGAATTTCAGTCATGACCTCTGACTTCTGCGGAGTTGTCTGCAATACTGTAAGTTCTTTATGCTGAACATGGTTGGTTGGAGTTGTGTGACTTGACTAAATTGAACTCAGTACCTGGAGTAGCTAAAGGGTTTGTCCAGATAAATGTTCCACCTCATGTGTTGTATTTCCACCTTTAANATCTCAGGAGGTTGGTTCTTGAAACTACTTGTGTATCAGGATCATTACAGCTTTGGAAGGTGTAGCATATGACTTCCTTACTATCTTCTTGTTTTTCCTTTGAAATTTTTTTACCCGTTTTGTTCTGAACAAGGTTTTTC
Source organism: Zapornia atra (assembly GCA_013400835.1). Classification (NCBI taxonomy): domain Eukaryota; kingdom Metazoa; phylum Chordata; class Aves; order Gruiformes; family Rallidae; genus Zapornia; species Zapornia atra. The sequence goes on from VZTU01000816.1 coordinate 2,242, forward strand.
TCCCAATAAAAGAAAGTGAATGTTAAATGTGAAAGGACTGAAAAAGAGAAGAACTACAGTGTGTTAGGAAACATGCAGTTAATGTAAATAGTTTGCAATCTTACAAACTAACATTATAGTACATGGATGTGAACACTGTATTTTCCACATTTTGTGTTTAAAAAAAACCCCTGACTTGTGATAAACTGAATATTATTGAGGCTTCCTTCAGAGTTTTTGATTTGATACCTAAATTGTACATTAGACTATATGCATATGGTGTATTTTTGAAGAGTGAGGCTTAATTTTAATAGACTCTGCTAAATAAACAGATTGATTTACCTTTTTTAAAATAATCCCATGCTGTTATGCTAATGTGTTTTAGGGTCCTTGGTTAGCAAGGCGATATTAGTTACAGTGAAAGTTAGTAGTTATCTTAATACTGCTGTGTATCATTGGAGTTGGTATACTACAAATTATATACCAAACATGTTCTTGACATTGCAGCATATAATTTTTAAGAAATTCTTACGTTTTAAGAGGTTTCTCTTAATTTTTTTACGCTTTTAAACTGTTTTGACAACCTGTGTGTGTTTTAGAAAGGATTACAAAATAAATTATATGTGTTGAACATTAGCTGTACAGTGTTAGGGACATAGCTGTATTGTAATCTTTGAGTTGTGGTACATGTGAAAATGTGTTGTGGTTTCACCCTAATATTTTACAGACATTTCTTAAGCTCAAAAAACCCTACAGTGTGACAGAACTGGGAGTTCTTGCTTAGAAGAGGCAAAAATGAGATACAGCTGAAATCTTGTCATTCGAGTTTGTGTTTGCAGTGCTAAGAGGAGAATCTTTTGACTCCTGTTCTACTATTTCATATTCATGAACACTAAATTCACTCACATTTTATGTGTATAAACCTGTTGAAAGGCAAAACAAACCTGATGGAAAACCTTAAACTGAGAACTGTGTATTATCAATGCTAAGAAAATATTTTTTCTTAGGTTTTATTTATTTAACTCATTCTACTACTAATTCCAAGATTTTCAACAAACAATTTTATACTCAGTTTGAAAACCCAAAAGTCTGAGTACCAAATAAAAATACTATTATGTGATAGTTGTTTAATAGAGCCAGTTTTACCAGCTGGATATATTGCATCTAATTTATTGCCCTATTAGCTGAGAACAAAATTCTTCTGTTTTGTTTCTTTTTTTCCTAGTCAATACAGAATACTTTTGAGAGTAATATAAAATAAATGTGTACAGCGTTTAGGGTGAGATTTATATCTTAACTTACTCTTCTAAGCATGACTTTGATTATTATTTTTTTAAACCTACTTTAATATGCATAATGTTCAGTTTTTAGCACAAAGCTGGAATGTCTTTTTCCCTTCTGTCTGGTTTCTCTATACTTATTTTTAGCTTAGTTGCACATATGCTCAATTTACTGTATACTTTTTTCAAAAAACAAACCCAAAAGCAACAGTTCTGCTACAAAGTAGGTGTCATGAAGAATTAAATGGTCAAACCGTAATTTATCACGCCTTTTTCTGGTAGGATAAATCAACACCTACTAGTCCTCTGATTTACCAGCCCTTTCATTGCAACACTCATTTCTGTGAAGTGTTATGTAGTGATATTATGTTGAAGGTAGACCTTGTTCTTACTGATCCTTCACCCGCGAAGTCAGCTTTGCAGAATGTCGCAGCAAGCGTACCCCAATTACAGTGCTATGTTATGATGCCAGTTTACCTTGCATAACTGGGTCATATACTGTTTAATTTCTGAGAGTTAAGAACTGCCAACTACTAAATGAGACTTCATCCTATGATTTTACTTTTTTTTAGTATACTCTAGTTCAAACGAAAACTTTGTTATGGATATTACTAAATTGTGCTAAATATGGGGGTGGGGAGGGAGTTGATGCATACATTCTTTGTTCCTTTTTCTGTGAGTGTTCTCATACTTAAGTGTAGTTATATGGTAACATGCAATTACAATTTTTTTAGGTATACTTGGGTTAAGACTTGGTTAAATTCAATCCTTTAGTGATTCTAGACAGACAGCTGGGGATTCTGGAAGAAGTTTTTGAAATCAGAATATGGACTGTTACATTCAAAAGTTTTCAAATAAGGTTTCAAAGTGACTCAGCAAGGGCTTGCAGAGGATTTAATACACATGCATGTAGTACCTCATCTTGCTCTACTACCTGCATCATAGAACTGGCAATACTTTTTTTTAAAAACTGACACTGACCCTAAACCTGTTTTTTCCAACGTGTGTAACATTGGTGGTGCATTTTTATTGTATTGGAGTAGTCACTTTTGTATGTGAATATAGAGCTAACATCGTGTTAATAAAATACTTTAGAAAAGTATAGTTGTATTAAATTATTCTACCATAAAACACAGATTCAATTTTAAATGTCTGTTTTTATTAGAAAGGTCGCACAGGTCTCAAAATCAGCACAAGCCACAGTAAATTAGTACAACTTTATCTAATACTGCTTCATCAAATTAAGGAGTTTTTGTTTAAGTAGACTTTTGGCCTTTCAGAATGAAATATGGTTCTCTTTCATATGTAATGTGCTTTTTTCATATGCATGGACGGCTTCAGGGTTTTTTAAAGATACGCTTTCAGTTCTGGATGACGTTTAGCCTTTGACCCAGCCACTTTCTTACAATAAACAGTTTGTTGATGAGAGCAGCTGCTGGGAAGATTGCTTCCAGACTGTTCTGTTGCAGCTGAGTAAGAAAAGCAAAAGCTGAGATGCACCTTACAGTGTTGCTCTACTGTCCTCCTTGTTCCTCTGCTTTGTGCTGAGGACAGTGCGGTGGGGCCTTCTGTAAGTAGCCTCGCCCTGTGGCTGCAAAGGCTCTTACGTATTACTGTACCAAAACAGAGGAGTCAAAACAAGTGTCTGCTGCTTACAGCAATATGCATTCACTCATTCTTTTCAGTACTTTTTAAGACTTTTTAGTACTTTTTTCCCCATATAACAACACAGCTTGTCTGTTTTACATAACTGAATGATAGCATGTGCCTCCTACCAGTTTAATACTTAAGCATAATGCTGTGCTCAAAACAGAGATACTGATATAAAGAACTTGACATGAAGACTGCTTTTTCAGTTAATTGATAGTTGATTTCTTTTTATCTTATTTTTAACCTTATGGACAGCTTTCTGTTTTCTACAGAAGGTAACATCTGATCTATTCTCCGTTAGTCAGTGAATGCTGACCTGGGCCCTGTAGCCTGTTTTTAAAATGGACTGCTGCACATTGGATAAACTCATTTTCTGCCCACATACAGTGCTGCTTAAAGCTAAATTTAATTTTGGATTCAAATTTAGGCACAGATTTATGAGCAGTTGTTGGACATGTAAACTGGGAATGAGTTGAGATCTCAGACGCTTTATGTTCAAAGAAATGTAATGGCAATAACAAGGATAGCTTACAACACTTTAAAAAGGGAAAGATTTTTAGCGGACTAGGTATTCCACACCTCAGTTGGCAAAATGGACCTGCTTCTATTTGTGACTGTTTTAACTCCCCATATGGCTGAGATAATGCACTGTGTAGCTATTTATGTAACTTAATACCTGCTTTTCAAGACATGCTGAAGTGTGGAGACAAAAATAAGGAACTTGGTTTCTGGAATGATGTTTGAGAAATGATTAGATTTTTCTGCCTCTCTTGAGAAAGTATTATTGCAGACTAAAGTAACTGCCCAAGCCTCTAGAGACTCCTAAAAATTCAGTTGGCTGTGAATTTAAAAAGTTACCAAACACTGCCATCTTTCTAAATGCCCTTCCATATTTTACAAAATCAACTAATGTTTAGCGCTATATCTAGATTGAGGTAATACATAAATATTATTGATAAACTGAATCAGATTTCAGTTATGTAGTATCCTGGGAATGTATAACAGATAGCAGCCTAGTAACTACAGAAGTTCATGAGAACATGAAATGAGAATGCACTTTGGTTCTACTACAATAAAATCTTTATGAAGTTCTTTGGGGGATGGAGAAAAGGGGGAGGGGAAGAGCTGGGGGGTTTTTTCCCCTTCCTTAGATTTTTATACTGTTGCCTGCTGAGTAGAGTAAGATAGAGACACATATTGTCCCCTGACTTAGCCTAAAGGAGTAACCTCTCCTAACTATGTCTTCCTATTAATAAGCTATGAAAAGAAAGGAAAATAGAAGTAAATGAAAGTTAGACTAAAATCAGCCAGTGGGGCAACAGAGAGAAACTATTTAACTTGCCTAATTTTTTTTCTATTTCTTTGAACAAGGACTTAGCTTTAAATTTAATGTTAAGCATTTAATACTAAGAAAAAAGTTTTGTGTGCATGAATTCTTTTGAGTACTAGGGGTTGCCCAGAGAAGCTGTGGCTGCCCCCTCCCTGGCAGTGTTTAAGGCTTTGGGAAACCAGGTCTAGTGGTGGGTGTCCCTGCCCATGGTGGGGGGGTTGGAATCAGATGATCAAGTTGTAAATAGCCTTTGTGGTTTACAGTTCTGTTTATTCTTTTCTGTTTCGGTTGTTACAAAATCCCTCTTCAAGCTTACATTTATTTGGCTAAAAGGGCAACTATTCATGACTCCAGCTGTTGATGTGTAGCTTGGGTACATTATTACATATGAATGACCTCTGAAGGCTGTTAAGACTGTGATTATGACTATCTAATGAAACCTCTAGAGACACTGGCTTTGATGTACAAACACAAATAATATATCTACTATCTACAGCTTCCTAAGTCCTGCTGAACTTGCAGAAGCTGACCACACCAGCTTAATTGCTGCTATTGTTTTTCGTGGGAAGGAATCACAGAATCGTTAAGGTTGGAAAAGACCTCCAAGATCATCTGGTCCAACTGTCCCCCTACCACCTATATTGCTAACTAAACAATCTCTCCCATTTTTCCTTGAACACTGTGAGGGACAACGACTCCACTGCTTCCTTTCTTTCTGAGAAGAAATTTTTAACCTGAACCTCCCCTGGCATAACTTGCAGCCATTCCCTATTGTCCTGTCACTAGATATCTGTGAGAAGAGGCTGACCCCCAGCTCACCACAACCTCCTTTCAGGTAGTTGTAGAGAGTAGTAAGGTCTCCCTTGAACTTCCTCTTCTCAGGGGGTAGTTGGGACTAAACAGTCCCAATTCCCTCAGCTGCTCCTTGTATGACTTGTGTTCCAGACCCTTCACCAGCTTCATTGCCTTTCTCTGGACACGCTCCAGGGCCTCGATGTCTTTCTTGTATTGAGGGGCCCAAAACTGAATGCAGAATCTGAGGTGCAGCCTCACCAGAGCTGAGTACAGGGGGATGATCACCAACTTGGTCCTGACTACACTACTCCTGATACAGCCCAGGATGCTGTTGGCCACCTGGGCACACTGCTGGCTCATGTTCAGGCAGGTATCAACTGACACCCCCAGATCCTTTTTTCTGCTTTCTTGTTTTTTCTTATTTGTTCTGTAAAGAACAACCTTTCTACCATCTTTGTGAGTGTAACTGTTGAAGAGGTTATAGCAGGCCTATTCTTTATCCTCTTCCAGTTCCTTTGTCAAGGCTGTGATTGTCAAGAGATTTTCTTTCCTCAGTTTTCTATTGAGTTTTTGGTTTGTTTTCTTCTGTATCTTCCTAAAGCGAAAGACATCATACTGGGTTTCCCCTCCTTTTAAAATGAAAATAATACGTGACATGAATGGTTGTGGTACTAAATTTAATACTTATAAAATATTTTACAAAGCTTCAGTAGAAGGTAACACGTGCACACTATGGTTTGAAAGCAGTAGGGATAGCGTATAACTTCATATTTTTTCTGCATCTTCTGTATATTTACAGTAAGGGGGTTTTGGTGCCATTTAATATTTATTTATTTTTAGCATTTTTCCATGTTGATTGAGTATGAACATGGTTTTAAATGGGGCTATGGTTGTGTTATGAAACTGTCATCTGCTTCAGATCTTAAAGTATGGCATTATTACAGGAAGTAAAAACACAGGCAGCATCAGAAAAGCATTTTGTGTGCCTCATTAGTCAGAAATGTCTGCCAAAACCTTGCCCTCTTGCACTAATAGCTGACTTTTCCTGCTGCTGGCCTCCTAAGTCACTAGCATTTGGGGCTGGAGTTGCCACTGTAGATGTATTCTTTGCTGGCGCCAGCCTACTGCTTACCACCACGTTCGACTTCAGTTTGTTTCTGTTGGATTCAAGAGATGCTATGGAAGCTCTCCAGTGGCTAATTTAACACCTTGAAACTTGTAGGGCAGTTGAGCAAAGCTGTATAATACAAGGAGAATATACTTTTTTGTCCATATGTATATCTATGTGTGTATTTTTATATTCTAAAGTTGAAATCAATTTCCAAATGCTGTGCACTCTATTAAAATGTTTTTCCATCAATGTTGTTATAGAATTCCTATAAAATACATACATTTAAGATCATACTTGACCCAAATATTCATTTGAAAGCAGCCAGTGGGAAGGGGGAAATGGGTAAAAAGAGGCAGGTTAGCTGTATTGAAGGTTTGATGCCTATAAATGTGGCTCTGCTCCAGACGTGCTATTCATGTGCTCCTCTGGAAGACTGGTACTTCATGCCTGGGTGATCTTCACTTCCTTGAGGTTCATAAACATAATGCATATGTGATTTAATCTGATAATATGAATCAATACATCACCTGCAAACTTTTTTAAAATACAGTGAAGCAAAGCTAGAGGTAGTTTGACAGAAATTATTGCATTTTATGCAAAGGAAACAAAAAATGTTAAATCATGTTCTATCAATGTATCCAGAAAGTGAATACTTGTCCTCACTTACTCAACAAGCAATTGGTAACATCAAGTTTTATAGCCACAATATTGAGCAACTGGTTACAGCATCAGTAGTTAAAATTGTCTTATTCCTCCTGTTGAGAAAGGGGAGAGCCAACTGATCTATGATGTTTGTTTTATGGCATTATATTTTTCGCTTTCATTTAGTTTTGTGTCTATATTTTCAATAGAAACCAAATTAATTTAGGCTGTGACTGTCTTAACAAAGAATTCTGTTGATACAGAGTTTAAGACCTATTGTCACAGAGTTTGGTAAAAAGAGCGGCTCCCAAAAATGCCTAATGAGATACACACAGAAATATTTGCAAGTGTATGAATACACAGAGAAATAAGAAAGCACAACAAAAATTATCCATTTAAATAAAATGTGAGAATACAGTCTTGAATTTAGAATTACTTTGGACCATGCTAACTGAAAGTTTATGTGCTTTCTGTGTAAGTCTTACTGGTTGATAGAGCCCAGGTGCAAATAAAATCTTCTCCATCAGGAGCTGTAATTTTCTGTTATTTTATACTATAACAGAGAAGGGTCCATATGCAGCTGGTTTTTGTCTCCCTCTTTTCTCCTTTTTGTTCAGTCTCAACTGCTAAGTAAGCATTAGGAAAAAGTGAAATTAATTATTAGGAAAATAAAAAGAATTTTTATTTTACAGCAAAAGAAAATTCTTGTTAGGCAGCAGTTTCTTCACACAGCTGACCAAACTCTTAAAACTGTAGAAAGCAGATGTTAAATCATAAGCAAAACACGGCTTTTAGTCTTCCTTCCTTACATCACAATTGCCATTTAAAGTTCAATTCAACAGCTTGCAATGTCAGACCTCCAATCCTTGATATAGTGACCTCTAACAAACCTGTGTGCTGATCAGTGGTGGAGTATGCAGTAACTTAACTATTTCTGTGAACTTTGTGAATTAACATCCGCTGTGTCTCCCTATCTCCTCAAAACAACTTTTCATTCACTGGCACTTTCAGACTGACAGCCAAAATTGTGCTGGTTGATCCCCCAGTCCCAGATCAGCCAGGCTGTCACTGCTTTGAAAGCTTGTATCTCTCCCTGCTTCTGTCTGGGAGGATTTAAGCTGAGCTTTGCAATGCTGGGGAAGAATTTTTTAGAGAGAAGTGGTGGGCGGTTCCTGTTGTGCTTTTCTGCTTTTGGTAACTGTGGTGTTTCAGAGGGTTTGATTTTTGTTTTGCTTTTTTACAGTTACATTTTTCTGTAAATATATTTACAGAAAATATATTGTGCTTTTACTTTTTAAAATTTGGATGGAAAAGTTCTATCGTTATAAATACTAAATTTGTAGTTGATCGATTCTAACCATAAAAAGCTGATTAGCTCTGTCGTCGAGTTGTTTGACATGTCAAACTTCATTCTTGCTTTAAGAGAGAAGGCAGTGGCTTTGCTTTAGAGGATGTACACATAATACCCGGTTTGACAAGTGAACAGTTTAAAAGGAAATTAACTTAGCTTGACTTCCCTTCTCCTATCCAAAGCTTGTACGGTAACAATGAATAGCAGTTGCAGAACAGATTTGTGCCACGCTAAAACAAGTGTAGTTATGATGTCTATAAAGTGTGTTAACGATAATCTGAGTAACAGAGATTTTAGTATGAATGTGTGTGGAATTAGCGGCAGATATTGTTGTCGGTGTCTGTATATGTGACAGCCACAGCTTTTTTGATTGCATGCTCGTTTATAGCTTGTTGCCTGCGCGTTTTAGGATTTTGGTAATGGCCAGGGTAAGCAGAGGCCAGGAATTTAGGTATCCCCTTGCCTTGCTTGACCCACCTGCTCCGGCCCCGGAGGTGGGGAGGGACAGACAGTTCCCGAGCCACCACTGTTCGTGGAAACGGCCGCCAGAGGCTGCTGCAGAACGGCGGCGCGACTGGGCCTAGGGGTGGAAATCAAGGCTGAGGCCCCAACTCGCCAACAAACCGCACAGCTCGGGTTCTGATGTGATTATACTCCTTTTATACGGACTTGACACAGAAGTTAACCCTGACTTCTTATCTGTATTTATTTCATCACACAAAAATCGACTTCAGTCTGTGCCGGTATAATGTATTGGTTCGGTGTCTGCATTTCTCTGACCTTGTGTGAAGGAAGCTCTTACAGGGGAAACTAATAGTTGGACATCACTTGTAACTTTGTTTTGTTAAAAGAGTAAAAACATATTTTTTAGAAATTTTGGAAAATGCTGTTCTTGATTGTGTTACTCATGTTTATATTTTTGATCAGCTCAAACATGTGTACTATGGGAAAAATTAGCTTTATGATTATACACATGTAGCAATTCTTAAATGGTTCAGTATGTGTTAGAAACGGGCAACTTAAACCAAGAAGTAAAGCTAAAAACTGAGGGTGGGGGAGGCAGGTCACCTGAAAGAGTATACTCAGGAAGATAAATGGTAAGAACTGTGTGGCAAATTTGTAGTAATGTGTCATCGTACATAAATAGGTGCTATTTCAGACTTTTCAGAAAGTATGCTGTGGCAAAAGCATACAGGACTTTCTGACACATAGTATCGAGCACTTTCATTGTTTGTTTAGAACGTAATAATACTTTAAGCACCTTTGTTTTTTACCTTAATGTCTGTTTTTCTAAGTCTGTAAACCTGTCCTTATGTGAGTTAAAATTATGGGTTTATGTCTAGGACTTGCATGCTCAATTATGCCAAGTGAATTTCTGTATTTGGAAAGCAATAGGAAAATGTACTTTCTGATTAAGCACAGCTTTTCCATATACTACCTGACAAGAATGAAAGCTCTATTTTTTTCTAGATATCAGTTACAGCTAATAAGTTACTCTGTGTGTGTGTAAAACAAGTTGGATTGTGTGTAAAGAATTTAGCAGCAGTCTGAGAAAGCTATGATAATACACAAAGTGAAAATGCAAGTGCTTCATGTAGATCAAGTCAAAGAACTAATAAAACCTTTAACACCACATCATTGTTTATGTACAACAAACAAACAAAAAACCAAAACTTAAATATTATATCCAAGAATTTAGATGGAAAGAGTTCAGATGGAGCTTTAGGAAACTAAGACAGGGGAAGTAATTTCTCTAACTAAAATGCGGCTACTTGAGTCGCTCTTAGATTGTCCTGGGGCTTAGAAGCTAGTGCCTGATTGCATTTGGAGAGAGATTGTTTCTTCGTGTTGTGCTCTGCTACCCTTACTACAGGGCTGCAAACCAGTAAGTCTTCTGGCTTTCAGCATACAAAGAACATCACACAAGAAGCTGGCCCATGTGAAACTTGAGATTATGTAGTTTCTAAGGATGGAAAATTTACAGAAAGGTGTTAGGAACAGGACCGCTTGTCTCATTCCCCCTTAAGATATAACAATGGGATTTGGAAAATTGGAGTAAATCCTTGGATAGATAGCTTTTTTAGGAAGCTTGCTCTTAGTTGTGGTTTGTGAGTTTTAAAGAGTTGAGGTGGAGCTTAGAGATGCCTTGTTCAAGGGCAAGTGAGCTGTCTTCAGCAGCTGTGTAGGAAACAGTCATATTCTGGTTCCCAGGTATGACAATAATAGGAAGGAAGGGCATATATTGGAAGGGTTTTTTTAATTAAAAGTCAGGTGTCTCCCTCTTAAAAATTTGAGGACAAGTATAATTTCTACATTATTTTCAGTAGAATAGAAACCAGAAGTTTTGTGGCTTCATGTATCATATGTTGTCTAAAAGACCACTTTGACTCTGGAAGGAGAGCTCTTCAAAATTAAAGCTATGCACTTACCAAAAAGAAGTCCCGGTATCTGTGTCTGTGGGCTGTTAATTTATGGTTTCTAAAGACATGGCAAAATTTTCATACCAAATCTATCAAAATAGCATTAGATATCTCCAGAAAGAGTTCTGTGAAGTTGTAACAGTTGTTTCAGGGTGTCATCTGACAGGTAATAATCCCAGTCATTCATCTCTTCATTTCATTTAAAAAAAAAAAGAAAGAAAAAGAGGTATTTCTAAATTTAAAATGAAGGAAAGAAAAACCAAAATTTGGTGTGTAGATATATAAAATTATATATGTATGTATGTATATTTCATATTTAAAATCTTTTGCAAGGAAATGTGTGCTAGCTGTACCATTGACTGGGACAAGGGCAACAGCATATTTACAATGTATGTTTTGTGTGCTGGTAGAATTTTCTTAGTTGTCTGCGTTCTTGAGTTACATCCTTCTCATTTGGCCAGCTAATGAACAGCTGCTTTGGTCTATATTGAAGGTAATAGTAGTGAGGCTTCCATTAGCTGAAGGTATGAACCCTTTTAGAAGGTATTCTGTTAAGAAATCGATAAATGTTTTTCTTAGTTGTTGCTTTATCCTTCTAATCAAGGCTTAGTGATGGACTAAAGGGCTTCCAGAAAAGAAAATTGGCATGTTTGAAAAAACAGCATAATACAGAGGAACGTGTGCACTCCATGCTTCAGTACCTAGGAGAACCACTACGAACCCTGTTATAGGGAAAGATTAAGCCTAATTAATCTGCAAAGGAGCATGGTTTCAAGTCTAGAAAGACAGTACCAAGTGGTAAGGCTAGGCTGGAATAGAACAAGCACCAGAAATTGATCTTTGAAGAGGAAATTGAGTTAATGTTCCTATTTTGAAGTAGATTATGATTACTGGAATAAAAATGTTCTCAGAGGAATGTCTGTATATCTTCACATGTGGTGGCCTGCATTTCTGTGCCTTAATTTATTTTCTTTTACCCACAGGAAATTCATCTTGCTTTTCTGAAATGGCTTGAGGGAAATGTAGATGCTGAAGGATTAAGAGCATCCAGCACAGTGTCTCTTAAATTTGTTTCATCCTGTGAATCAAAAATGGAGGTAACGCCATCTCTCATGCCTGTTATCACTGAAATGGGAAGCTTCTCATCAGAACATTTCAGCCTGAAAACATATCAACAGAATCTCCAAACGAAGAAGCTTGGCAAGATTGTTCTTTTTAGTGAAGTTACCACAACAACAATGAATCTTCTGGATGGGTAAGATAGACATCTAGTCCATACCAAATAAGCTTTTTCAACTGGAATTCATAATTACACAATGTTCAGAATGAGGTTTTTTTTTTCTCTTTGGCTTTTGTTGCCTACAAGCTAGCAAAAAAACCCAAACAAAAGAAGTCCCACGTGGCTATCTTCTGGATAGGACGCAACATGGAGATCTTTCTGTTCATGGAATATTAATTGATAATGTACAAAATGCTAAGCATAAAGGCAAGGAAAATCTGAGCGTGACAACTTTTTAGTTGGCAGTGGTAATTAATCATTATTCCTCTTGCAAAGTGTGAACATCACCCTGGAAAAGGTTAAGGTATTCAATAGGCATATATAGGATATTCTATACACTTTCTAATACAAATTATTTTCTAAACTAGTTACTTGACAGAAGTATTACCAAGTAGATCGTGGCCTTAATCTTAACACTACTGTCTTCTCTTATTCCTTTTACTGAATATTTCACTAAAATGCTCTTTAGTGGTTTGTTTAATTTTTTTAAGCATCAATTAGGGTTATTCTAGACATTCTTTCATCATCACATAGATGACCCTTGTGAATGAGTTGTGGGATACCTTTGAGAAGGCAGTTCGTTAGAGGTTTCAATGGGATTAAGTGATATTAAAATCACAGTTCCTAAGTCTTGGGTCAGAGTCTATGTACAAAGACTACACTGTTATGTTTCTTGAAATAATCTGATGGAAAAAAACTGTCTTTGGGAAGTTGTTGCTCTTCAGGACAGATTTTTCTATGTGTGTTTCTACCTGCAGCTGTAACTTTTCTTGGCAGCTACTTTTGAGTACCACTGTTAATTTATCTGCCGAAATTGCAGATGAATTTTACTGTTTAAAATAACATCAAGAATTTTGTATGGGATTTTTTTTTATCAACAACATCAGTTAAATCATCTTGAATGTTATTGTGACTAATTAGTTAACCAGCAATAATAGTTACAGTTCTCAGCTAGAAAGCCTAAACTGAGACTGATGTAAGTTACAGAATATGCCTTCCTGCAAGTAACAAAGGTGATTTGTTTTAGAATACACGCACGCAAAATCTGTGAATGAGGATAGGTTATAACAGTATTAAAATAAGTGAGTTTGTAGTCTTACAGGTGCCACTGTGGTAGAGTTTACAACTGATAATTTGTGATGAAATACTGCAATTTAGAGGCAGATGGAATCAAATGCAAATTTCTCTTAATTCCAAACTGTTTTCTGTGTGTGCATACACACTCCTGTGCACACACATTTTTA
>VZTU01000817.1:8068-18583 GCA_013400835.1 Zapornia atra
CCCCCCTTTTCCAAAGTCAAGAACACTTTTCCATTTGTATCCCATTGATCAGTTTGTTTTTTACACATAAAAGGATAGTGCTCGCTAAGATTAATGTTTATTTGCATTATATAGAACAACATATACATTTTTAATGTGTTGCATTCAAATTCTAGCTTAGATTATTTTTATAGCTCTCCTTACAACGAAACTCATGTACCATTGCATCCAGTGAGTGATTCAATCTCTAAAGCCTGGTGAAGAAAATAAACATCCAACAGCACTATCAACAGCGATGTTGTACCTTGCTGAACAGTGGTATTATCCTTGAATCTCAAGTTTGTCTTCAGAGATCTTGAAATAAAAGCACATTGTATTTTAGTCTCAGTGCATATAGTTGCTAAAATGAGTATTCAGACGGCTCAGTAATGAGTAAGAGAAAGGCAATGTTCCAGTATGTTGTCCCAAAACCTACCAAGTAAGTCCTAAATAATTATTGTGGAAATGACAATGCCTAACATGAAGGTTCTACCACAACTGTACAACATGGATACTTCCAGAGCTTGACAGCATCTGGGAAGACATTTTTATATTGCAGCTTTGTACCAAAACACCTACCTTTTACCATAAAAATGTGTTTTCTTTACCTATTAAGGTACAAAACCACTTCAGCTTCCAGCATAGCCTGCAAAGAAACACTATTTTCAACATATATTTGCTTTTGAATAGTCCTGGACACAAGTGCTTGCAGTGACTTTAACTATTGAAGTACTCAATAGCAGGGTTTAGATTATTATTTAATTTCTGAATATTAGTCTTAGAGACAAATAAAAATGCCAGAGCTAAACTTTCTAAGATCTTTTATCCTGTTTGCCAATACTATCTATATCTATATGCTTCATTTTCTAAATCTTAGTGCATGCAAGATTGGGGTTTGGTAACCTATTCCATATGCTCAGTGATCAGCATTACAATAGCTATAATGATTATTAATGCTACTAATAGTAAAAAACCAAACAAAACCCCAACACGTTAAAGAACAGAATAGTTCAGTTGAAAGGCACCCACAGTGATCACCTAGTCCAAATGCCTATTGAAATTACCTCCCTGATGTAACTCAGGCTGATGCTGAGAGTACTAGATAAATACTTAAAATAGGTAAAGTCTTTCTTTAAAAGGTAGATATTCACAAAATTATAGAGATCATATATATATAGGGATAGTATTTACAAGCAATGAATTCCATGCTTACTCAAAATTCAGAGCATCTCCACTAGCTACTTCTTGGCAAGTCCAAATTATACAAACAACTTCAAGCTAATTGGAAAAGGGGAACAAATCCAACAGGAAATTGTTTATCTTACACAGATCACTTAGTTACCCAGCTAAAGATTTGAACTTGGATTTTTTTTTTTTTTTGGTGAGTTTTAACTGTGCCAATACCAGCTTTCAAAAATTCCTATTCTTTAGTATAGAAGATCAATCCTTGCTCACATTAGAGCAGCTTTTTCTATTTTCATGTATGTTGCATCCTTCCAAATCATTGACGCAGTAGACAGATCCTTACTCTTCTTTTTTTTTTTTTCTTTAATATTTTATTTTTTTATCTTTGTTACCATGTGCACGCTAAGAGTTTCTACTTTTACCTATTGGAATTTCTGTAATTCTTAGTGCTACAATACATACCCAGCCAGCTTAATTTAAAAGACCAGAGGAGGTGTTTTGGAAGGTTTTCCCCTTAAATTGTTCAAGGGGTATTCCGCCCATTCCTTCAGCTAGCACTTCATGAGATGCTGATATCTTAAACTATTGTAGCTGATTTTAGGTTCTACTTGAGTGGTATACATTTTTAATGTAAAAAGATAATCACCAAAGTTTAAAAAAAAAGGAAAATCTACATTTCACATGATAATTTTTGGATATATGTTTCTATAATATATTTAGGGTAGTTTTTAACTTTTTCTTTTATTCTTTTTTTTTTTTTCTTTTCCCCTGGAAAAGACAAAAAATAAGGGCTGGCTTTGGAATCAGCTAATTCTTAGTGTGACCTTATTTTTTTATGGCAAACATATTTGAATGGAATAAGAGATTTAAGGAGCTGCTTAGAAAAAAAGTATCAATGTATTCGACAGCTTTTACAGCAAACTGTTTGCTTATAAAGCCTTTCAAGACCGTAAGCCGAATCAGTATGGATAGTCAGTCTATAGCCTATCAACTTGATGGGGTAAATCAGGTGATCCTTTTTTCTTTGTGATGGTTAAGGAATTTTTAGTTGTGTAGGTCGAGAAATAGCATCTCTTTGTTGCTTTAAGGGAAGCTGAAGGCAATTATATTGAATTAGATTTGGGAAAGACAATTCTACATGGGTCCAATGTCACCTATAGCCAAAGTCAGAGTTCTTTTAACTCTCTCTTTTACTAACTACTACGTATATGAGTACTGAGTCTTTTATATCTGGCAATGTTTGAGATAATACAACATTGTATCAAAAGCAAGAGGGGAAAATTTGTAATGCATCTCCTAGTCCTGGTCTGTCAAATGGAGAAGTTAGCATCTGACCACAGCATTGACAACTGGAGAATGGAGTTGTGGGCATGGAGGAGAAATGTATCGGTGAATACTGAGAAGCTATGCAAACACAGAAGTTTTAGTCCCTGGTCCCTAGCCAAGTTGAGAAGTGACATTTCTTTATAACTGTACAGTTGCACTTTTTGCTTTGTGTTATGTTTCCATCTGTTTTGAGAATTAATTAGACAAATATTTCAGTGATGCAATTCTTTTCAGCATCAGTGATCTCCCACACATGGCCAACCTTTAAATATCTAGTATGCTGGTTTGATGGACAGGTACATGATAGGAAAACTTAGGTTTACCTGGAATTTGCAATAAAATAGTATGACAGCTAACATTAAGGACAGTGACAGTATCCCAAGGTTGTGTTAGGAGGAGTGACTTCAAAGAATATGTGACATATTATTTCAAATAATTTCCTCGGTATCCAAGAAGTTATTCTTCTCTCTGCATATGTTGAGTAAAATTTGAATCCGTGGAGACTTCGTCATTATTCCTTCTCATGGAAACTATTGAAACTGCTATTTTTCTTCAAATTTGGCACAATCTCTTGACAGTTTAGTAGTGCTCAGTTTTCATCAGTATGTTTTTGTTTACTGATATACTTTATTCATGTGCTTCAGTTTCTCTGTAAATGACGAATTTCAGAAAGTTTTTTTAAAAAAACATAAACTTTAACTTGTTCTTTGGAGGGTTAATTAATGCTTCTGTCCCTGTGTCCTCTCTCCCTCTCTAGCCTGAGATTTATTTTTTAAATGCATCACTTGAAAGTGTTGCTGTGGGGCTCATACCGTGCAGCCTGTTCCTCCTCTCTTCCTGGGAAGCCCTGGTGAGGCCTCAGGCTTCTCTCACACATGCACTGAGTTATCATGCAGGACAAGAACACAAGGAGCTGCTACTGCTCAGAGCGTTAACTTGCATTTTAGCATCCTTCAGTTAGAGGTACTTTAATTCCCACTAACTTGGTGGGCGTTTGTGGTAGAATCAGAGATTAGGACTTGTAAAAGCCTAGTGGTTTGTGTAGCATCAGCCTTTGCTGTAACAGGAATTTTCTAGACTGAATTGAAATAGTGAGCCTTTCACCTTGCCAGATTGTGAGAATTTTTTTTATTTTTGTGGGAAATCTGTTTTTTGGTTTGTTTTTCTTTTTTGTTGTTTTGGTTTGTTTCTTTTGTATGTGTTTTTTAAAAAAAAATTGTTTATTTGCTTGTGTCAATTCACATGTTTAATCTTAAAAGAGCTTTTGTTAGGTATCAACATTTTCATGGGGTTTAAACCCTCACCTTAGAGGTTGATATTGCAAAGCAGCATATTAACAAGAGCTAAAAACATTATTAGATATTGGAACCCTTAGAACAGTAGTGAGATATAATTTTCCTGACTTGAGGGGAACTTACAGTTATTATTATCAACTAAAGTAGTATGCATGTGCATGTTAGTACATTAAAAAGTTTTATTTAAAAAACATTTGTGTTTTCACAATATATTAAGTAGTATGTAAAGCTATCAGCTGTTAGTGGGTACTTTAATGTTGTCATATATTTTGAATTTTCTACTGCTGATGAAATGAGATAATTGATGAGGCAATTTGCGGTAGAGCATAAATATATAGCATTCATCAGATAAAATTGGTTGCTTAGAAATTATACCATATTTAGTAGCATTAACTTTTTTGCCCTTTATATAATGGTATAAAAATGCTTCTGGAATGAAAATGGGTCTTTCCTTGAAATATATCCTCCATTAATATTGCTTGTAATTTCTATTATGTATCACCAATTATATTTTGGCATTTTGCCTATCCTAGTGGATATGCTGTTACAGTTGCAAAAACATTTCATCTAGAAGACCTGGTGGCCTGGAACAGTGCATTACGTTTACAGAAGAGAGAGAGAATTTAGGGAGAAATGCAATTTTCCAGAAGCTCTTGCTAATAGAGGTTGGATGCCTACCAGAAATGATGCTAAGGAGATCTGAGGTATGAGAGACAGAGAGAGAGAGAGAGACCTTCTGCTCAGTTGCCACTCAAGCTGTAACCTGCTATGACAGTTGTCAACATTGCCCTTTCTGATTTCTCCCACTTGTATTCCATTTATTATAAGCACTTCAAAGAGGCGCCTGCTGGGGAATCCAGAGGAGAGTCGCTGCAGGAGTCTGGCTAACAGATTTAGTCAAAAGTATCCTTGCCCCCTGCTATGAGCAATAATTTAATGAGCACTTCACAACAACAATATCAAAATAGGCATGCCCCTTGCTTTCAGTGGAGGGAACAGGTGAGAAGAGCGGGCTTCCAAAATACATCCTGTGTGCTTGCAGCTGGGATCTGGACCCCTATCTTTTTGCCTTTTACAGTGAGCAGTGAGCAGACAGGAGTTAAAAGCTTGACCCGTTATACAGGATGCATAATGTTTGAAAGCAGATAAATACTGTAAGGTTTTCCTACTGGCTCCCCAAAGATATGGTTTTTTTCTCTCTCTCTTTGAAAATGAGAGAGATGTGAGAAGCCTGTATCTAAACAGTTTTGTGTAATTTTGAAGGGAAGATGCACATTACTGAAGAAACAGGCAAAGGGAAATCTACAAATCTCAAAACTATTTTGTGGAATGTCAGATAATTTGTATCAGAAATAGTGTGGCCAGAAGGTCTAGGGAGTTGATTGTGCCCCTGTACTCGGCATTGGTGAAGCTGCACCTCGAGTACTGTGTCCAGTTCTGTGCCTCTCACTACAAGAAGGACATTGAGGCTCTCGAGCGTGTCCAGAGAAGGGCAACCAGGCTGGTGAAGGGGCTGGAGAGCAAATCCTATGAGGAGCGGCTGAGGGAGCTGGGGCTGTTTAGCCTGGAGAAGAGGAGGCTGAGGGGAGACCTTATCACTGCCTACAACTACCTGAAGAGAGGTTGTAGAGAGGTGGGCAATGGCCTCTTCAGACAAGTAACAGGTGATAGAACAAGGGGAAATGGCACAAAGCTGCACCAGGGCAGGTTCAGATTAGATGTCAGGAAGAAAATTTTCACTGAAAGAGTTGTCGGGGCCTGGAACAGGCTGCCCAGGGAGGTGGTTGAGTCACTATCCCTGGATGTGTTTAAAAACAAGGGTAGATGAGCTACTTAGGGATATGGTTTAGCTTAGGATGGGAACAGTTGGACTCGATGATCTTAAAGGTCTTTTCCAATCTTGTGATTCTGTGATAAAAATGAGCGGAGTAAACCGATACAAGGCCAGTGGAGTGTGGGAGAGACCTTTGTTCAAAGTTAGTAGTTCTATTTATGTGATATCTGAGTGGCTTACTGTGGTTTACAAAGACAATCCTTGCATCCTCTACTAAACAGTATAGCCTCTTGCAACTCCATTTTACAAGGGTGGTGGTAAAAAAAAAAAAAAGATAGTCAAAGAATCAAAAAACATTCCTTAGGAAAAAGCTGAGCATGACTCTCTGTGGAACTTGTTTTGGGGAGTAAGCTGCCCCTTCGTTTAAATAGACACTTTTAAAAAGAACATTTTAACCTCCATTGAAGCTGTGGGGCTACGCAATGCAGTAATTTTCCAGATTTTGTGTGACAGTTTTTCAGTGGTATCTCTTCCAAACTCAGGTAAAACAACTAACTACTAAAAGAAATGCACAATACACACACGTGCACAGCAGAAGCATCCACTGAAGTACCAAGAAAATAGCATTTTGTGGTAGAGGGCAACATAGTTTTGTAAAGAGAATGTATGTGCTTGAAGAAATAGTTATTCATTTGCACATCTAGTTAACTGTCCAAAATATAGTCACATGTTAATACCACACATTTCACAGGCACAGGATTGATTATTTTATAAAATCATCCTTGTATTAATGTCCTATATACTTGTTATAGATCAGTGCCTGTCTTTTAGATTATTCACTAGAGTTTACAAAATCTGTTATTCTATGATCCTAATTCAGTTTCTTTTCAAAGAGAAACTGTAGGAGGCCATCACCAGTACACTAATATGGGGCAAGCTGTTACCAATATCAAATCAGAACTCATTAAAACACAATGTTGGAGATACCAGTCCGTTATTAAAGTCAGGTTACGCCAGTGCATTTCTGTCAATGAAGAAGGTGAATAGTTCACTCAGGATTACTAGTGCAGTTGCTCTCATAATTAGCCTACAGGATGTTGAATGTCAGTTCGTTACATCTTTAGACTATTTATGCCCCAGGGGCCTGAAAATTCAGTTTATTGTATCATATAACGGACCTTCCTATTATATTCTACCTGATTTTTTTCCTTTTTAATTTTTTTTTCTTCCAACGAGGAAGGAAATCTCTTCTTTAGTTACTTACCCAAAAGCCTCCTTTATGCAAAACAGCATTATTGAAATGAACTTGATCAATCTCATTTTCTCACTTTTTCTGGGTCCTACTATGACTTTTCAGCTTCACAGAGAACAGACAGCTGGCTTTGTAGCTTATAGGAGTGCGGATATCACTGAAGTCTAGATAACATTAATGTGACTGGGAGTTAATTTGCTTGTCTACGTGCTCTGCATTGTGGGGTGCATCTTTAGGTTTAACAGTTGTGCTGGAAAAGCAGTCTGCCTTCAGAGCTGGGTAGTATGAATAAGAGGAGATAAGAGGATTCACAGCCAGAGTAATTTCTAACTGATGCTGTTAAACCTTGATTTAGGATATTTCTGCACAGCTTGGCCCATGCTCACAAAATGAAACTGGTGGACTGTGCTGAGATCATAGGCAGTGATTAAACATTTATAGTTAACCGTAGTATGCTATGGTATTGCTGCTGCCCAGAGGCAAAGCATTGTAATGCAGATTCAGTATAGCTGCCACAAGAACTCCAAAACAAAAGGGGATGTAGAGTCTCTTGTGCAGTACTGGCAGTTCTCAAAACTACCTGCATTTCTCTTCTATTCTTTTTTATTTTAGTAGGGGGGTGGGGGAAAAGTAAGTGAAGGCTGCTAATAATGCTTCAGAAACAGCAGTTTCCATTCTTTGTCTGTCCTTTGCATCTGTCCTCTGCTCAAAGTTTGCTCTCGCCTATGCTAGGTTACTCTGCTTTCGTATAAACTAGTTTATGCAATTAAATTCTGTAATCCTGGTTCCTGTAATTCCTGTGCTGGTGGTGATGGCTCAGTTGCAAAATAGATTAATTAGAATGTCTGCTTGTAGAGAGCCACTGTTTTTTAGAGAAATGGGTTCGGACATTTGGATTTTTAAACACATTCCTGTCATATCCGTGATCCCTTTAGGTGCATATATGACAATCATGTTTAAAACGGGGGGGGGTCTTGTTTGTTTTTAGGTGATTATAAGAAATGATTTCTTGACTGCCAGCAGCAGCTGATATTATTCAAGAGTTCTGTGTTTTGCTTTGTTTGTATTTATTTGCATACCAGAGACTACTGTTTGCATAATAAGACCACTTTTAGTTTCAGTCCCTGTATGGCTGATTGCACACGCATCGCGACGTGGTAGTTTTTTTATGCCGTGTTGAGATCCAGCTCGTCTTTCTGTCTTGCAAAGTGTTGACTTGTAAACGTACACTGTATCTGAAGAAAATAGTGAGGGTCATAGCGGCATGCTTTTGATTTGAGTGTCATAATTGTTATGCTGTGAATTTCCTGATGCTGGCAGGTTGGTGGAAGAGGAGAAAGGAACTTAAAGGACATAGATAATCACATCTTCATTATGCACATGTAGCAGTTCAGATAAACAAGAGCTAGTTTACTGCAACAAATGACATTGAGGAAAGAAAACTGGTTGCCTGCTGAAGCGTCTTAGAAGAGGAAATCCTAAAATGAGTTCCTCTGGGACATACAGAAAATACTTATGCGTGGTTTAGTGTGCATTTAGTGCTACAACACTGGAATTATACTTTTAAAATCACTTGTAAGCATGTATACGATGTACTTAAAGAATGCTTTTATCATGAAATTATATAACACATGATATGATTTGCTAGTGCCACACTTGGCCCTAATAATTAATGTGTTTTAGAAAGAAGTACCTGCTGGGAAGGCACCTACTGGAGGGCTAATTATGCTTTGCTAAGTTCTTAATTCACATGCAGCTGAATGTAAGCATGCTTGCAAGTTGAGCCTGATTTTTTTTCTCTGGAAAGGATTGGGGATTTCAGCTGGTTTCTTTCAGGAAAATGTGGACTGATCAGCGCCTGTATCAAATAAATGGTACTCATAAAAGAAGTGCTGCTGCTGCTGCTATCCTTGAGTGGCAACCATGTTTCACAAGTACTTGACTCCTGTCAGCATTTGAAAAAAGGAAGTACAGCATTGTTGGCCAAAAAAAAAAAAAAGCAATTAAAAGCAACATCTTGTTTTAATGCAGAGGTTTGAAAACAGGGATGACCTTTGAAAGCTGTATTGTCTTTTGCTTAGTTTATGACAGAATCACTACAAGCCCGATTTGTCACAGCACAGCGGCATGTGTTGAGAATTGTGGAACCACTTGCTGTTGCTTATCTTGCTCGTTTTCATCTTTCTTATTTCTTTCTGGTTTTATGTTTACCCTTCCATTCAACATAAAGACACCTTGAGCTTTATCCACGGAGAGGAAAAGCGAGGAAGAGGTGCAAAACTACATCTAAATGAACACTAGCATGTCAGAGAAACAGACGTTTGTATCAGAGAAGGATTAATGTCTCTTCTAGGGCCTGGGGAAAAGGAAAAAGAGATGGTACAACTGCGATACATAGAGAAAGAAATGAGAGCCTTTTCTGATAATGCTATTATAAAGTGCAGGTGTGTCCTACAGGTTAGGCCAGAGTACTGGGAATTAGGTCTCCTGAAGACATATGAGTTTCTTCAGTTGACTTAGCCTTAGGTAACATTTTTGTAGTTCCATTTGCTTGACTGTGTAATGAAGATGGGGATTTTGTTTTGGTTTTGGGGTTTTTGAAATTGATTGCTTGCAAAATGCTTTGAAGTTCTCAGATGAAGCCAAGTGACTTGCTGGTGGTGGTTGGCAACATTTTTATACTTGTGTTCTGCTGAGAAAGTACAGGTAAGAAGTAACACATTTCAAACCCGACTTTCACTGCCTTGCTATCGTGTGTAATCGTTTACTGTGGTGTAAAGTGAGTATAAAAATGCTACTGAACTAGAAGAAAACAGCATGTTATGCTCATTTTATCCAGATACATTTTTTCTTGTTTGTTTTGGTGTATATATAGTTTGTTTTGGCTTTTTTTTTCCCTGATGTCTATATGCAGTGCTCTCTTTCTATAAACTGTGAAGAGATTGCCTCAAATACGTGGAAAGTAACCGATGACATATAGTTTTAGCTCTTAAGTAACATTATCAATAGCATCTGTGATTTTCAAACTTAAGGTGGGCTAATTCCCATGAAGCTTCTTCGGTACAAGAATTTGCTATAGGAAGGCAGTGTCTCAACCTGAAGTTGTAGTGCATTCTTTAGGGAATAAAAATTTCAAAAGCTTGCCAGGTGTATTTCAACTCAATAGTCAATATTTAAAGCAGATGCGTATTCTATAATTGATTGTGTATTTTTCTTTAATGACAAATAGTAGAACTGTCTTTGGAGAAAGACAGGTGATGGACGGTGTTGATCAAAGCACTGATATTTACATATGTCTTCTCTGTAAAGAACCCTTTGAAGTTAATCTTCTTGCTAATTCACTCACCCCTTTCCTTAGAAGGCAGCTTCGAGCGTTGCAGTGTTTAATTTGTGAGTGGACAATATTTCGTTTGGTTATGACTCGATCTCAAACATGATGGGATACTGGCCCTGGAGGTCAAATATCTTTGGTCCATAGCTGCCTCTGGTTGACTGCTTTTTACTGTGATTCTGTGAACCATATAGGTATTGATCAGAATAGAGCTACCTTCATGTCTGTGATCTCTGACTGTGCTGTAGCATAACTTCTATTTTAGCCAAAGTATGCTTGGGCAGGTTGCTGAAAAAAGAGTTTTCAGGTTTTTTGGGTTTTTTGTTGGTTTTTT
>VZTU01000819.1:8395-34711 GCA_013400835.1 Zapornia atra
AGAAGTGATAATATCTGGGGAAGAAAAGCAGCTTGTTGGGAATCACCGGAACCCCACTGCCCATTCCCTGCCCCTCCCCACGCCATGTTGGGGGGGAAGAAGGGAGTGAAATCGTGATGAGTTTTAAGTTTGCTAAGAAGGGAGGGGTGGGGGGAATGTGCTTGAAGACCTGGCCGCTTCTTATCTCGTTACGGTTCACTGGATGTAGTAGTTGTAGTAAGTAGTAATAAATCACCTTTTCTTTCCTTTATTCTGTGCTGTGTCTGTTTTGCCCATTGCACTAATTGGAGAGTGATCCCTCTGTCCTTATCTCAAGCCCTAAGCCTCCCAATATCTATTTTCTCCCCCTTTTCGGCTGAAGGGGGGAGTGAGCGAGCGGCTTGGTGGGTATTTGGCCTTTGGTTAGGTCCAAAACCACCACAGGCTCCTATATTGGAAAAAAAAAATAGTGAAACTAGAGAATCCAGAGATCATCTGAATTAAGATGACTGGAAAGTTAGGAAACACCAGAAGAAAAATATTTATTAAGAAAATAGGTAATGGAAAATATTGTTTTTCTATTGAGTTGATGGTTTTTATGCAGGGGGTAGATATTCTGTCTGCACTGGGAAGGACAAGAGGAATGTCCTTTTTTAACCTGTACCAGAACATCAGGCTTTTGGGATATAAGATAGGTCTACAGAAACTTGGAATTAATGAAGATGTGGAGTCACGAATGAAGGCCAAAGCAGGCACTTTTGGAGAACAGTAGATGACTTAGTTGGGTGGTTGAGTAATACAATTGATCATTGTTGAAGAAAGTGGGAGGACTTGACTTCTGTTTTTCCTCTTATTCTTACTTTTGCATGTTATCTCATTTTCTGTAGTGACTTTTGTCACTCGATCTTCTGTGAGCCATTTTTTAATCTCATAGGACAGTTGAAAAACTATGTGGGGCTTTTTACCCATGTGTGTCATCCTACCCACTACCACTTAAGTTAGGGTGTTTTGATTATTTTTTTTTCTTTTCTGTGAAAATTATATGGTTCAGAGAAAAGTCCACCAGTGCTGGCACGACATAAGCCATCAAGTGTGTGGCTATTGGCAGGTAGAGAACACGAATGGCACCCCCCTGTTTTGGGGCAGTGAGCTGTCATCAAAACATATCATCTGTGTGATTGTGTCTAAGATAAAGTGGGAATTACATGTTAACTGGGGTCCAAATTCATTGATTCTGTGATTTGTTAGCAATTGAGGTGTGATTGGGTGAATCTAAATGATGAGGGGATCTGAAAATAAAGTAGCTGGTGTTTGAAATACTATGAAAGGTAGTTAGTGAGTGTAATATGGTGATGTTTGCAGGGTGAGCAGAACAGCTTAAAACTGTCACTTTTTTTCCAAGGAGAAATGTATCTGATTAGGTGAGCGGGTTAGAGGAAGGACTGTGGTGTTAGTATACTGTTTCTAAACTGCTCTGGCTTGTTGTTTTTTGAGTTGTGCTTCCCTTCTTTTTAACTTCTTGTACTGTTTCATTTATTGATGCGCTTTTGGCTGAGTCTTTGGTAGACAATCCTAATATTACTTGGAGATGTTGTCTTTGAAGCAGTTGTCCTGCTGAACCAGTTGTTACTGTATTTTTCACAAAGTATCTTAATTGCTTTTTACAATTCTCAAACATAAGTAGTGAAGGTTAGTCCAAGAGTTGCCATAAATCTTGACAGTTAGTGATACCTGAGGCAGTGATGCTGAGTTCACAGGGTTACTGATAGAGATTTAAAGTAGAGTCTAAGAATTGCAATTAGGAATTGCTGTTTCAGGTAGGAGAGAGAACATGATAGTCTTCTTTGAGTTGGATGAAAAAGACAAGATGCAACTTGATGAAATTAAAATATAAATTGTTGGCTGTAGAACAAGTTACTCTACGTTATATTAAACCTGCCTTCTGCCTTTTTAAAAGCCTGTTTATCTAATATAAATAAGATTAAATCGCATTCCTTTTTAAACATGGAAAGCTCTGAACATAGTGGGTCTTCTCAGATTTCCTGAACTCTTCCATAAATTATTTCCTGAGTCTGTGTATGTAACGTTTAGAATAACATTATATGCAGAGGAAGACTTTTCAAATGGTTAGCTGTGAAAACAGTTAAGTATCGTTCAGTTTTCAAATGCATGCAGGTTATATAATATTCTTCTGTCAGATTAAATGTCATTTACTGGCTCAGACTGAAATTTAACATCACTCTCTTTGTTTTAGCTTGATCCCTTAAGTGTACCATTTGGGGTTTCTTAGTTTTGGCATATGTTTCAATTGTAGTTACCAAATGTATCTCTTTGAGGAAGATATAAATCTTATAGAATTGTCAATTTTAGCTGCATGAATTCATGTTCAAAGCTACTTTGATTATCGTGGTTTTAGACAGATTGTTTGGTTCTCTAATGAAAACTCCTTACATATGTCCAGGACCTTTCTAATCCTATTTTCCATATCCAGATAAGAACATCACCTGTGGAAGAGGTGGGAAATGATTTAGGAATTTGCTATATGCATACATAGTTATCTGGATTTAAAATTTCAACTGGAATGTGTAGAGTCAGATTTGAATGTGTCAGGGTTCATGGTCATCAGGACTGTTCATCTGTAGAAATAATATTAATAATGGATTCTACAGCCAACCTCTGTGTATTTTTTCTTACATTTGTATTTCTGATTTCTTGGGGTTTAAGTGTCCAAAATTGTCCAGTGTTTAACATATACTCTTCTTCAATATTTAAATGTTCTATAGAATTTTTTAGGGAGTTTTGCTAGAGTTTATAAGCTTTTCAAATAAAAATGTTATGTATTTGTGAAGTAATTTCAAGTTTGGGTTTTTTAATATTTCTTTGAATTTGGATAAAATTAGAATAAGAAATATATTAAGTGCTTGTTACCTTCATAATCAGCTTGTCAAGATGAGTGGAAAAAAATAATGACCGTAATCCAAAATACCTGTTGTCATCATCAGCCTTTTGAAAAAGTTGTTGTATTGATACTTTATATTTGGAAATTTGAAAACAAGGGGGATCTTAACTTGCCTTGATTCAAGGCAGGAAGATGTTCTGTTATGGAAATGTGAAGAAAGCAGCGCAAGAAGATAAAACATCCAATACAGACGACATCTAATTCTACTATTTCATGTTAAACTTCACACAAACCACCTATACTAAAATGAAATTTTTAGTTCAGCAAATGACAAAATAAAAACGGACCATGGAGAACTCTGCAGCTGCTCCAGCGTGTGCTGAAATTCAGTTTCTGCTTCATTTGAGATTTGTGGTCAGATGTTCCGTTAACTTAGCAGGAGTGTCTGGTTGGTTGTTTTTTCCTCACTAAGACCCATTTTCCCCTACTGCATGACATTTTTTTCCGCGTCCTACTGGAAAGGAAAGATGTGGCAGGCATGCATACCTTGCCAGAACCTGACACAGGACAATTTAAAATCTACATGGGTGCATAGTTGATGTTAGCTGTTTTCGGGTGTGGGAAACTAATCCCAAGCCCATAGAATTTCTTTAGGAATAGTAAAGATAACTTTATGCCACCACTAGTGCTTGTTTGATCCATATTCCTAACACAAAATTAAAAGGAGTTTTTATTTTAGTTTGGTGGCAAACTTGTTATTGGCATAAACCCCATCATTTCAGATCATTAACCAATTTGGTACAAATTTGCTGACTTCAGGTCTTTGAAAATTTTCAACAAATTCTTAAAGACAATTGAAAGTGTTAGCTGCTGCTTGTGTGTCATTGGTGTGTCATTATGTGGG
This sequence comes from Zapornia atra, assembly GCA_013400835.1. Lineage (NCBI taxonomy): Eukaryota > Metazoa > Chordata > Aves > Gruiformes > Rallidae > Zapornia > Zapornia atra. Next base: position 12,178 of record VZTU01000819.1, read on the forward strand.
ACGTATAGAATCACTAAGGTTGGAAAAGACCTCCAAGATCATCTAGTCCAACTGACCCCAACAATCCCCCTACCATTTTATATTACTTACTAAAGAAGCAGCATAACAAAAACCAAGAACTTCTTCCATGTTTGTATATTTGGTAGCATGTAAAATTCTAGGAATTTTGTTGAAAAAAAATGTCACTTGCTGAATTAACTTTTTTTTTAAAAGCAAGATACCTGGATCTTGTACTACTAGAGTGCTACTTGCAGCACAATCATGTCTGCTGATGTTCTCATCCTCCCCTTGGCAATGCCTTACCTGTGGAACTGTGTAACAGATTTTCAGGGACATGCTTTAGTGGTGGCTTTGGCAGTTTAGATTGATGGTTGGACTTGATGATCTGAAAGGTCCCTTCCAACTGAGACACTTCTGTGATTCTTTTTAATATTCAAAATTTGTATATCTGTTAAGATTGCTGACAAAATGAGGGAACACTTAGCACTTGTTGCTTTGTTCCAGTGATGCTTGTCTTGAGCAAGAAGTATTCACAAAAGAAAATGAGACCCTAACATAGTGGAAAGTATTGTAATTGTGGAGTAAAAAGATAGAAATTGAAATCTAGAGAGCTAGAGGAGGGAATTGAACTTGAGTCATAGCAAAGCAGGCACCTACACGTGTTTGGGGGTTTTGTTTGGTGGTTGGGTTTTGTTTTTCCACTGGTAATAATTAGGCACAAGTGGAGTGCCAGTCACTCGTGTGTTATTTCTTCAGTTTGAAAGCTAATCCATATGGTAAATGGATTGTATTTTATTGAACTCCTCTATGTGGACGTAATTTCATAAGAATGATTACTCATTCAAGAAATGTTTTATATTTTATATCTAATAAAGAAATGGCTTTGCTATGTGTTTTGGCTTCAGTTATAAAGTTACTAATTAGGTAAACTTGATCTGCTGCGTAGTTGGCTTATACTTTGGATCCATCAATATGTATCTAAAGTCTAATAATGATTGTTGGCTTTCGTCCTGATAGGAAAAGATGAAGTGTTGAAGCATGTGAGAGCATAGAGTTGGTGGGGTGACTCCTCTTTCCCTCCTGGGATACTGAACTTTTGGTCCGTTTTATTTTAGAATATTTGGATTCTTACTGTTCCGGAAGAGTAGGGTGTTAAGGCTTTTTCGTGACAGTTTTAAATTGCATGTGGCTATATATGTACCCTTTTTATAATAGTATTTTTCTTGGCAGTGCAGTGAGTTTATCTGGAATAAAGCAGCATATGCTGTCTGAAAAGCGTGTAGACAATTTGGACTGACTTTTAAGCTTTGACAGTGCCTCGTGGTAGGACAGGGATTTATAATGTGCATATCTGCCCAAAGTTAATGATACCAAGAAATTAGATATTTGCTTAATTAGGGTAGTGCTTTAATACTATTAAAAAAAAAAAAAAAGAATTAAAAGAACTGGTCATCTATAGGAATTGTTATTGGGCATAGGTGTGTAAATGTGTGCTTGTGGAAGATCTCAGAATAAATTGGAGACTCCTGTTACACCTGGAGCTAAGTATGTGCATATTCTGAATATATAAGCTCATGCTGTTAATGTGTGGTTTACTTGACTAACCATCTATAGTTTCTTTATGCTGATTTGATGTTGGCTTGGGAGAAATCACGTATTTGTTTAGTGTGGTGAAGGAGTACGTGCCTGTCTTTGATCCTGCCTTGTACTTCTAGTGTGTGTTAGATTCTGATGTGCAGGTATGCATTAAGGTAAATTTTGTCCCTTTTGTTGTTCACACCTTTGTTTCCATATTGAATCTTGTTCTACATTGCAGGGCTGCATTTGTGACACCAATTTCTGTGACTGTGGGTGGATGTCAAACACAGGCTGGGCTCTTTTAAGAGGCTGGTTTGGAGGTTGATGAGTTTTTGTAACAGTAGCAACTCTAGCAGGGATCAAAAGTAAGCGTACCACCCAAGCAAACTGCATACATTGGGTAGTTTCAGTATGAAAACTGGATCCTGTAAACATTCCCATGTGTGAATGAATAACAAAGTGCTCTTATTCTGAGGACTTTGTGTATGTGTGTGTCCTGTTTTAGACTAAATTTAGCCAATCTGTACAAACTATATATTCCCATATTTTGACTTCATTTTTTTGTCAACACCAGCTCCTTCGGTGTGACTGTTATGTGGAGATGCTCTTCCATAGATCACTTGTTCTGCTTTAGCTTCCCAACCTATGAAGGCAGTAGGGAGCCTAGAATAATTTCTATTTACAAGTAATATCCATATAATTCTGTTTTGCAGCAGTTTGTCCTGGGCAAGCTCAGCTGGTGAATCTTGTACAAAATAATCTTACGTCTTTAGTTATTTTAGCAAACGTGAATTCAAATTCAATGAGATGTAGAAAACGTGCAGGTGACTTACTGGGTAAAACAGGTCAACATTTTCAAGGCTTTTAGTTTATGCGAGGGGTTGAATTCATCTGAATTTTTATCTGTATCTAAGGGAGTGTATAAAGAAAGAATTGACTAACTGGAGTGTAACTTACCTTACTCTCACTTTGTGGTTTTGATAGGTTTTTTTACTAAAGAATATAATCTGTTTAACTCTTGGCACTGTGTCCCTGCTAATGTTGAATGATCAATATTTTAATTCCATATTTACTGGATGGATACTGTCTTTTGCATAATAAAAAACCCCAAAACAGGACTGTCAGCATGTTGGAGAATATAACCAATGATGTGTTGTGACCACAGTGATCTGTGGTCTAACAGATGAAAAAGCAATAGTAAGGTGGAAATATGTCAGTTGTTTGACCTATTTTGGAGTAACTAGAGGTGTGGGGGACACTTTCTGGCCTGGAAGATCTGGTTCTTGTAAATATTTTCAGTTTGATACTTATGAATAGAAACATTGTACAAAATATCATTGGAGGTATAGCTAAACCAGTGGAGCAAGCCCAGAGGAGGCCCAGAGATGCTCAGAGGGCTGAAGCACCTCTCCTGTGAAGACAGGCTGAGAAAGTTGGGCTTGTTCAGCCTGGAGAAGAGAAGGCTCTATGGAGACCTTAGAGAGCAGCCTTCCAGTACCTGAAGGGGCTGCAGAAAAGATGGAGAGGGACTGGTTACAGGGCATGTAGTGATAGGGCAAGAGGGAATGGCTTTAAAATGAAAGAAGGTAGACTTAGATCAGACACTGGAATGAAATTTTTCCCCGTGAGGGTGGTGAGGCCCTGGCACAGGTTACCCAGAGAAGCTGTGGCTACTCCTGGATCCCTGGCAGTGTTCAGGGCCAGGTTGGATGGAGCTTTGGGCACCCTGGGCTAGCGGAGGGTGTCCCTGCCCATGGCAGGGGGTTGGAACTAGATGGGCTTTGAGGTTCCTTCCACTTCAACTTGTTCTGCAATTCTGTGAAATGTTCAGTACATGAAGTACATAAATTTGGCTTATGCTCCGTTTATTCTTCCAGTTACTGCAAGTGATACCAGTCTTGAGTTAGTGAAGCTTGTTTTCAAGCCAAACCTTTATAATCTTACTGTAAGTTAATATGGGCAAGTTTCTGGACAGAAATTTGTAAAAACATGCTCAGCTTTCCTGAGGGGGTCTTTTTGTGGGGAAGTAAAGTAGGGGTTGTTTTTTTGGGTTTTTTTTTTTTTTTTGCTATGTGCATTTTGAGGCTCTGCACTTGGAGTTAGGTCAGAGGCAGGTACCGAAAGCACACGTGTTCTCTAGGATAATTTGTGGCAGATGCCTTGGTATTACTATCTAGCCTGACTGCCTCGTGCTTGCTGCGGGTCAGGAATCATATGATCACTTACCATGGGTTAGCTAATCCACGTGTACATGCCTAGTATGCAGTAGGTGCTGTACTTCAATATCTTAGCCTTTTAGTAGCTGCTTTGTGTAGATGATTGCTTCTGTTTCTTGGGTACAACTCTTCAGTCCTGCCGTATTTTTTACTGTAGTCTTTCACCTTTATGCTTCTCTGACCTAATAACTACCAGTTCTGTAAAGCAATGAATTACTCAGTTCTTTCCCGTAATGAAGCCTGGATGGCTGAAATGACTGATCAGGAGTCCAACTGTATCCTCTTTCTTCCCCAGACTATTATACACTATTTTACTGCATGTTTTGTACTTGGTAACTTCAACAGTGTGTTGTGGGTTTTGCCCCAGCTAGCAGCCAAGCACTGTTCAGGTGCTTGCTCCCCTCTGGTGGGATAGGGGAGAGAATCAGAAGAGGGAGAACTCATGGGTTGACAAAGGCAGTTCAATTGGTAAAGCAAAAGCTGAGCAGACAAAACAAAATAAGGAATTCAGTGCCCACTTCCCATGGCATGCAGATGTTCAGCCATCTCCAGGAAAGCAGGGCTCTGTTAATGGTTATTTGGGAAAACAAATGCCATTACTCTGAATGTCCTCTCCTTTCTGCTCCTTTCTTCAGCTTTATATGCTGAGCATGATGTCATAGAGTATAGAATATCCCTTTGGTCAGTTGAGGTCAGCTGTCCTGGCTGTGTCCCCTCCAAACTCCAGGTGCACCCCCAGCCTACTTGTTGGGACAGTGGGAGGAGCAGAAAAGGCCTTGACTCTGAGCACTGCTCAGCATGAGGAAACACATCCCCATGTTATCAACTTCAGCACAAATCCAAAACCTAGTCCCATACTAGATACTATGAAGAAAATTAACCCTATCCCAACCAAAACCAGTGCACAGGGTTAGGCAACACACTTGCTTTGGTACAGGTACTATTGTAAATCCTCAGTATGACCAAAATGTACATAGACACATCTGTTATGATTCCTTACAGAATCTTTGCTCTGTTGGAAATAAACCCCATAAAACAAAACAGAACTGACTTAGGTTAAAGTCGTTTAGTGGTAAAAAAGTTTAACTGTTTAACAAAAAATCTTTAGGTTTTTTAATTTAAAAATAAGCTAGAATTGTTGGGGGGTAGGGGTGCTACAGAAAAGCTGGAGAGGGATTCTTTATCCGGTAGTGTGGTCTTAGGATAAGGAGGAATGGGTTTAAACTGAAGGAGAGGAGGAGTTTTAGGTTAGATAAAAAGAAAAAATTCTTCCCTGTGAGGGCAGTGAGGCCCTGGCACGGGGTGTCCAGAGGATGACCAGAGAAGCTGTGGCTGCCCCTGGATCCCTGGGCAGGGTTCAAGGCCAGGTTGGATGGAGCTTTGGGCACCCTGTGATAGTGGAGGGCATCTTGTCCATGGCAGGGGGTTGAAACTAGTTGGGCTTTGAGGTCCCTTCCAACCCAAACCAGTCTGAGATTCTCTGAGGAAGTTTTGACATTTCTGCTGAAATTTGGTGTATGATTTTAGTGTAGGTAAGTAAATGGCTGAGTGAGCTGGGACTGTTCAGTCTAGAGAAAAGAAGACTAAGGGGGGGCCTTATTAATGTTTATAAATATCTTAAGTATGGGATGCAGAGGGAAATGGCCAGCCCCTTTTCAGTGATCTATGGAGACAGGACAAGGGGCAATGGCTACAAGTTGGAGCACAGGAAGTTCCACACCAACACGTGGAAGAACTTTTTCCCCGTGCGGGTGACAGAGCCCTGGGACAGGCTGCCCAGGGGGGTGGTGGAGTCTCCATCTCTGGAGATATTCAAGACCCATCTGGACGTCTATCTGTGCAATATGAGCTAGGGAGCCTGCTTTGGCTTTCCAATCTCTACGATTCTGTGATTCTATGATTCAAAAAATCACTTAAATCTAAGGTTTTGAAATCTTTAGAAATACACTTCTGTTGGACTACTCCTTTGAACTTTATACGTTTCTTCTCTTTGGGTGTTTTTTCCCCCCTCATTCTCTTCCCAAGGATAGTACATAAAATTGTAGATTACTGTAGGTTGGAAGAGACCTCAGAAGCCCTTCTAATCACATCCCAGCTTAAACCGTGGCAGACTTTAAAAGATCTTGTTGCTTGCAGGCTCTAGTGCCTGGCTGCTTTCATTGTGAAGAGTTTAATTTCTTCATCTGATAAGAATCCCCATTGTTGTGGTATTCCTGCTGCATCTCATCCTTTTGCACTTAACTTCCAAGAAACAGCTGACTCTGCAGATAGTGTTTATATTCTCCCTCCCTGCTTTTAGCCTTCTGTTCTGCAGATGGAATAAACCCACCTGCTTCAAATGCTCCTTGTGCATCATGTGCTCTGAGCCCTGGCCGTGCTGATGGCCTTTCTCTGGGCTGTCTCCAGCTACGTCCAGGGATATGACTGTGCATTCACTGCTGTCTAAGCTTTCCTCATACGATTCTTCCAGCCAGTGGCAAGCTCAGCTTAAAAACTCTTGTTGCTAGCTGCTGCCTTCTTTGAAACAATGATCAGTGTTTATTATTTGGTATCTGTATGCTGTGTGTCTTAGGCTGTGGAAGCTGTAGCAGCTTTAGACTTGGGAAGGTGGCCTGTACTTCCTAGAAGTTTCTTCAGCTGTGAGGAGGTGTGAGCACTAATGCAGAAGGTCCATAGACTTTCCTTTCTGTAGTATTGATGGGGATAAGTATTCAATCCTCCTCCTTTCCTTCTATAACAAGATGCTGAAAGATGAAAACATCTTCTAACTTTCATCAGAGGTTATCCTTTTTTGTTTGCTTGATATTTTTCTTTTGTTTGTTTGTTTTTTAAGGTTAAAGCTATTATTTCCTGTGGTGCTTTGCTCTTTAGTTATATACCTGCCTGTCATACTGCTCATGCCATGCCCAGTAACTAGCAGCCTTGAGATATGTTGCTTTGGGCGCTTAAATTTCAAAGTATACAGCTAGTATTTTCATAAGTGGGTGTAAGCTGTGTATAAAGTGTAGGATGTGAGAATAATTATATATTTATTTTCCCCTTAGTGAAGGGTGTCTGTGGGAATAGGATAAATAAGCAAGAACAGTGAGTGTGGCAGTCTTCCTGAGCAGGCAGTGCAGCAGTGTGGGATGCAGGGTGCTGTCATCTCTTCTGCTGTGTCTGCACTGTGCTGCTGATGTTATGGTTAGCAGAAAAATTGCTGATCTGCTTTGGATTTAACTGTACAAATTCTTTACCTAATTAGTGGTGTTCATGCGAATACTTTCAAAGAAGCACTTCAGGATATCAATGTATCAGATTATTAAGCATCTGTGGTGTTCAACCTGTTTGTTGTAGTGAAAGAGACCTCATGTTTTGCTAAACTTGTTTGTAGTAACTGGTGTCGCAGTTAGCATTTGTGGTTGGACTGGATCTTAAGGGTCTCTTCCAACCCAGCTGATTCTATGGTTGACAAATTTATTTGTTCAGTTGAAGGCCAGACTTGCCTGTGTGCTTCTGTTCTTGCCTGTGGTCTCTCCCAGTTGGCTACTAGTTCTCCCTCCTAACAAGTCTGTCCTCTCTTCTGCTTTCTCACACACACACGCACAGACACACACCCCAGTTCATTCATATGCTTTTCACATAAACACTCATCAGTTCTTGTGAGGGATGATTTTCTGCTGGGTTACAGAGCCTGTTTTCTTTTCCTCACTGCCAAAACATGACTTGAAAGTCCAGTGGCATGTTAGAAAAGATTTCTTCCAGCACAAAATATTGTTTAGAATGCATATAACTTTTAAAAATAATTTTAGATACTGGATTTTCAAGTGGCACCTCTTTTTTTGTTACTGTTGGCTAGTTGGCAAGCATTCCATTTAAGAATGCAGATTCTCACTTTCTAATACACGTTTGTGCTGCTTGTGCCAAAAATGCATGAGCTGACATCCTGTGATACATACACCTCTGTAGTTAATGTGCATTCCTGCCAGATAACACCAGCAGTTCAGTGCAAGGCTATTACTTAGGTGGGAAGACCTGAAGATCAAGAAGCTGCAGGGCTTGGTTTTAATGATCCCGCTCAGAGCATGTCTCTTGCTGAGTAATATCCTAGCATTGTTTTAACATCCCCAAATCATCATCCAATAATAGATAACCGTGACTGAAAAATGAGGTCATGAATGCCTGTAGTCATCACAGTTTTTCTTGTAGATAAAGGCATGGCTAATCTCTCCATCTCATTACATTTTGAATGTGGCAATCATTTCCTGCTTACTTCCTTTAAGACTTGTAAATAGCAGCTTTTCAGTTCTGACAGAACTAGTTGAGTTTGTGGTAACCATGCTTACCTGCTCCTGTGGCTGAAGGGGGGTCTTGGCTTTCAGGAACCCTTCTTGATTAATGATTGTTCATAGAGAGATGCGAAACTGCCTTCAAAGTTTAAGTGAAAATTACTGGTTTATTTTTGGTGCAGTAATAATTGTAAAATATCATAATTACTATGTTGCATTAAGCTTCATATTAAATGCTGGCAAGCTATGTAATATCACATCTAGATGTTAATATAGATGCTTCTGTTATATTTTGTCATTGTCACAATCTTAACTAATCTCTTCCTTCATGGGCATTTGGGAAAAAAAGATACTGGATTATTACATACTGTTATATTGGTTGTATTGTAAGTATGTGTCATTGCTTAACCACAGCTGGTAACTGAGCACCATACAGCCACGTGTTTATCCCTCTCTCAAGGGGATAGGGAGGAGAATTGGGGGGGGGTCGAATCCAAACTTGTGGGTTGAGATAAATACAGTTCAGTAGGATCGCAAAGGAAGAGAACAATAATAGTAATAGCAATAATATATATAATAATATATATAAAAAACAAGTGATACACAAATGCAATTGCTCAACACAATCGCAAAGGAAGAGAACAATAATAGTAATAGCAATAATATATATAATAATATATATAAAAAACAAGTGATACACAAATGCAATTGCTCAACACACACGGAAGGGAAAAAGCCTGTTGGCCAATCTATTTTTGAGCAGCCAACTGCCTCCCAGTGAGCTTCCCCAGTTACATCCAGAGCATGATGTTGTTACATGGTGTATGGCATGTCTGGGTCAGCTGTCCTGGCTGTGTGCTCCCAGCTTCTTGTGCACCTGACAGGGCATGAGAAGCTGAAAGGTCCTTGAATTAGTGCAGGTGACAACTAAAAACACCAGTGTGTTGTCAGCTTTATTCTCCTATTAAATCCAAAGCACACCCCTATACCAGCTACTAGAAATAAGGGTAACTCCATCTCAGAACAGGACAATGTGGCTTCTTGTGGTTACATCATTGTAACAGTAGCAAATCTAGAAGGCAGACAGGGTAACTTCTTAATTTTACAACTGTTTGAAGAGTCAGTAAATCGTGACTACTGGAAGTCCAGGTTGAGCAAAAACTGGATAGCTTTGTTTTAGCTATCCAACCTTGTTTTTTGCTGTGCTCCTAACCATCTTTTCAGTTAATAACTCACTCTGTAACTAAATTCATCTGTCAACTTGTGTAGCTAGAGGCTCATTCTTTCACTTAACGTTTCCTCTGACCTTTTGAAGGCATTGATTGCATTGTGTCAAGATGAAGTGGTATTTGGATCTTTTATTACGCACGTTGAACCAGTGTCTAGAAGGATTTACTGGCCATTAAATAGGCCAGAAATCTGAGGTTTACGATTAATTCTAGTCATAATCTTCCAGTAAAACTTCAGTGGTAGCATGTAAGAATTATCTTTCTACTAATGCTTCAGATGTTTGAAAGCTGGGAGCTGTTAGAAGCAGCATAAGTCATTGTGGTACTTCTGTTTTAAGACCTTCTAAGGAAACTGCAAAAGCAATTGAGGACTAGGAATCTTGGCAGTGAACAGAATGGAGTTTGTATTAGGACATTCTGGTAGACCAGTGCCATGGTGCTTTAAAATCAAGTATTTATTTTACTGGAAAGCCCTTCAGTTTTTGCAGAACATATGACCATATAAAATGAATATACTGATTTTTTTCTTTGTGTATGGGTTTTTTCTGTTTTGCAGATCTAATCCAGTGCACAAATGAGATGAATGTGAACATCCCACAGCTGGCAGACAGTTTGTTTGAAAGAACCACCAACAGTAGCTGGGTAGTGGTCTTCAAATCTCTCATCACAACCCATCATCTAATGGTGTACGGAAACGAGGTAATAGAAAAAAGTTATGCCTGACAACAGCACTTCATTTCTAAATGTCAGCTGAATGCTTCCACTATTTATAAGACAATCTTTATTTTTCTTTTTTGTGTCTACCTGTGCATGAACACAAATATCACTGTGTTTGTCTACTTAATTTGTTTATACTTTGAAGTTTGTAATTCTAGAATTGTCCTGAATGCTGGAGGTACTTCTTTCTGTGCTGTTAACTTTGACAATAACCAACCAAACTAAACAGAAAGAGACTTGAAAGGGATTCTGAAAGCCCAAAATGGAGACACTTTTAGGTTCATGCTGTAGCTAATCCAGATGGAATTTCTCCCATATTACTGTATTCTGAACTGATTTCCACTGTCATCCCCCAACCTTTTTGCAGAGAAGACATGTATGCCTGTGAGCTGGCTTTGAGTGTGGGTATCTAAATAATGCCAGACTGTAGAACTGTGAAACAAAGCCCCAGTTTACATAAAAAGGTATAAGCTTGTTTTGTTCAACAATTTGAATTCCTATAGGGCCTTATTTTTTTTAAGATACAAATCCAGACATAGCAGTGGCTTGAATTTTCTGCATTTAAAAAAACCCCAAAACTATACTTTTAAGGCTTTCTTAGGAAGTGTTCACAAATGTTTCTTTTTACTGAAAGCAGTTGGTATAATGTAAGCTATGTGAATTCTGGAATTAAGGGGGGTCTCTTTAGAAAATTACAAGTAAGATTTTGTAAACAGGACCAGAACTTTTCAGGTTGAATTCAGAGTTCTTACAGGTCATGTAACACCTTCTGCCTGGATTGTGGGGAGTTTGAAGTTTGGTGTTTGGGATTTTAAAATACATATTTGTGTACAGGTTTCTCTTGCAGGTTAGCTGCAGTGTATTTCTGGTCTTGCTGAAAATTTATTCTTTGAAGTAAGCCACAAGAGGGCAAACTTCTCATGTTGACTTTAAGCATTATTTCTGGGATAATTGATGCTTAGAGTTTATACACTTTTGTTGTGCTTTGAGTCATATACATTTTAAGCTGATACCTATGTGCTTCATAGTACTTAAAGGTATTTCATGGGACCACTGTCAGAATACATTCCACTTTAATAATAAAACTGCTAAACAAATTTTGCTTGACAAATGTATTACAGAAGCACTGAGGGCAAGATTGCTGCACAAGGTGAAACGTTTCACAGTTAGCAATAGTACTTGAACAATGACCATGGAAATCAGGTGCTTGTGAAAATGTCTGGAAGTTTAAATGGAATCTGTAAATCCCGTAGTAAAAAAATGAAAGGCATTCAGTCCTCCAGGTTTTGCTTAATTAGCTTCTAGCTAAGTACTGAGTGCCTTTGCTCTAGGCTTTTCTCTGTGTAACCTATGCATTTATGCATAGTACTATGTTGTACCAGTCAGAACTTTGGTAGCAGCTCAATACAGTGGTTAGAAGACAAAACTGACCGCATTAAGATGTAGTAGCAGTGTTCCGATATGTTTCTTTAAAAGATGAAAACATTCACATTGTAAAGCATAATTTGGTATTATGTGTAATAACACAGTATCACACTTAGTACATCTTAATATTTTATATGTATTCTTATGTTTAACATTAGATTTATAAGCAAATTCAGCTTTATATCACATCTTTTTCATATTTAAGGTAAGTACTGTTCCGATTGCATGCTGAGCCAAGATGCCTTGGCTAATTGCTAAAATGATATCAACCCTTATAAAATTGAAGTTAGTGAAGAAATTGTGAGCCTGCAAAATGAGTTTTTAGGGGGATTCATTCAGACATTTCCAGTTCTGTATTTACTCTGGCTTAAAGTACTTCAGTCAGAGACATTAATGCAATATCTACCTAAGTTTGATGTGTTTGCAGATTTTATATTAAAAAACCACCACAAACCTAGCTTAATTTGAAAATTTATCTGAATAATTTCCAGATTTGGAACGTGTCTTGAAGAAAAAAAAGGCTGAATTTCATAAGCTGCCTAAAAAGTTTCAAGTACTGTTACCTCAGTTCCAGCTCCCTGGCAATATAGTAAAAATGTTCAAATTTTTCCTTTTTTCTAGCGTTTCATCCAGTATCTGGCGTCCAGAAACACATTGTTTAATTTGAGCAATTTCCTAGACAAAAGTGGATTGCAAGGTAAGGCACCTTTTCATTAACAGTTAGTAGCATGCTGTGGGATAGTAAATACAATTCAGTAACTCTAATGGACTGTCTCATTTAAGAAGCAATTTTTCTGTCTGTTTAGCCCAGACTGCGTTTCTTAATTTAAAATGCTATTGTGGCAGGGCAGAAATTGTCTGCTGGAGGAATTTGTTACATCTTTTAGGAAAGGCTTATATAAAAATGCTTTTAACTTTTGTAGCTAAACAGATCTAACTTAGTATTTCTCCTGTTTCTGAAGAATTCCTTCATTTGCAGAGGTATGCTTTGGTTAGTAAGTTAAATTTCAGAATAATTTTATGTACATCAGATACACCATGTCAGTGAGAAAAGTTCCTGGTTCAGCTTTTAACTGACATACCTTTCCAGACAGTTACTCGGCAGTTCAGTGCAGTTCTGATCTTAATTTTTTTTACCTTCTGAGGTGGCTTCTTTCTCCATTATTGTAACTGCTTTAATTTTTGCCACAAGTGTACTATAACAGGCACAAACAGAAGTTGCCTGGGCACCAAAACCATCTCCCTGATCATAGAACCATACAACATGTTATGTTGGAAGGGACCTTTGAAGGTCATCTAGTCCAACCCCTGAAGTAAGCAGGGACATCCTGATAATCAAGGGTCTACAAAATCGCCTCATTTTATTGAGTCTTAACTTCTGTGGGCTCAGTATAGATTATGAGCAGATCTTTTCTTGGTCTATATCTGACAGTTACCAAACTATTTCCCATCATCACTGTCTTAACATAGAAAAAATTTGGTCATGTCCTAATGCTTCCTTCAGTGCCTTTTTTCTGTTCAGTTGTAAATGAATGTGGTGTGGAGTTGACACGAGCATCTTTGTGACTGCATGTTGGAATTCTTTTGGTACTAATTTTTATCGTGGTATGAGAGAACTTGCTTAATAGCACTTTGTCTTGCTTTTGGAAGTAATTTCCTTAGGAAGTGGAGTGTAAACTTCTACATAGTTCATGTTATCTAGATATTTGCAGTATTGTCTGTTTGATTTACATGGTGGCTTCAGTGACATACGGAGTTGTTCATATAACACAAATTAAGTACACAAAATCAGGCAAGAATATAATGAAGCAGTCTTGTGTTAATGTCTTGCAGTTTATTTAGAGTATTTTATTTTTAATTGACTAAGTAATAAGCTTCTGAAACTTGTTTTTTAGGTTATGACATGTCAACGTTTATCAGACGGTATAGTCGGTATCTGAATGAAAAGGCAGTTTCCTATAGACAAGTGGCTTTTGACTTCACAAAAGTAAAAAGAGGGTAAGGATTGTGTTTTCCTTTGCTTCACTTGAGGTTTTATGTCCTATAGTTCCAGTGGAAAATACCAGTGGTGGCTCCAACTTAGGGCATCCAGTAATGTCTGCTTCTCTCAGTTGGGTATCTCTCATGACACACAAAGGCTCAATTGCCCAGTTATGTACATTGTGTACATTGCAAAAAATATTTTACTCTAATTTTATTTCTTTAAACATTAACATTTTAATATAAAGAAATGAAAAATGGTTTGCATCCAAGTATATATCAAAAGAGTAGCACTTTAGACAAATCTTCCTTGATAGTCTTCCGTGTAGTATAGGGGACTATGCAATTTTCTTGTACTCATAGCTCTGAAATGTTTAAATTACAAGTGTTTTGGGAAACACCTTGCAGTCCTTCCTGGCATTTGTTTCTTTCTTGTCCCAGAATGTCTGTATGAAGTTACTACTTTGGTAAAAGTAGTGCAATTTATACTTTTAAGAGAACACTAGTAGATGTTACTGAAAGAGTTTGTCTACAGGAATTAGTTTTCCCTAGGAAGTGAGCTCATTTAAGATAAATCAGTTATTTGAGATTAGGCACCTGTTTACAGGTGGAATAACACAGTGCAGAACACCAGTAGTTGGGTAGATTGCATGTTTCAGTGAAGGATGGAATTACTCTGGAGATCTTTACTGGGAGGGCTGAATAGGATGTACTGATTGGAAGTCTTTTATCTCCAGGTGCAGTGCTTTTTAAAGCTTAAAATGAATAATTTTAGTTTTACATTTGGGCATCCTTTATCATCCATACACAGGATAACTTATATTGATTCTTAAAAGTTAACTCTTAAGTAACCCACAAAAATCTCAACCTAAAGCTGTTGAATGAGTTAACTGCAGTAGTGGCCTTGCATTAATGTTATAAAGCCATTTGAAACTGGACTGAGAAGACCAGAAGATCCCTTATACCTCCTTGCTAATACCATACGGTCCATTCTGTTATGAAATGCGATGGGAAAAGATAAGGGGAATCTTGGGTTCCTTTCTGTTTCTGCCTTTAGAGGTGGTTCAAGCCCCAGCAATATAAACCACTTATACCCTGTATATTGAAGCAGCTCAGTGTGGCAAGGTGGCTGCAGATGCACCACAGAGCTGTACAGTTGCTTTATAATCACAGTTTTAGACCTCAGGAGGCAAATTATTTAGCCCTCAGTATGTGCCTGGAGGTCCTGTGAGTCAGCAGGAATAACTCTTCTGGTGGCAGCAATCTACCTTTTCCACACTTTCCTCACTTTCTCAGGGCCTCTGCTCTAATGCCCTGTCATGTTACATTATTTGCAGTTGCTGTTTGGTGTTAGGAAGGAGCATATGGCAGAATTAGAAAGCTGGAAGCATTGTGTTCCCCATCACTTTTCAGCCTGGAGAACAGCATCAATGGTTTCTCAGTGCAGACATACTGAGGTTTGCACTTGCAGGAAACATTTGGTTTGCTGTGTGGATGCAGATGCAACTGCAAGGCTGGCTGCGTTATCTTACAAAACGTTGACTTAGTGTCTTCTTCAGTTGTTGCTTTTCTTGGATGTTTTTGGTCTTGGTCTATTTAATCTGGACAACTACTAAACAACCAAATACTGGGAGTCAGCCATTGAAAGTCCTGTAGTCTCTAATCTTTCTGAAGAAGCTTGAAAACATATTGTCACTGTTGTTTATTTTTTCTTACTGCTTTTAGTTAAAAAGTAAAATCATCCAAACTGACCCAAAATGATAGGTGATTGGGAAAAATGTACATAAAGATTTGCTTCAGAAATAACATTCAGAGCGTGTTCTTTGTTGCTATCTGATGAACTGCAGTTCTGCTATGTTTCTGAGTGCAATCAGTTTCATTTCCTCTGAATAAAAATTAATCTTGGATTCATATTTTGGGCATATAAAAGTTGTTTGTTTTGTTCACAGCAGTTGTTACAGGTGTATGGCCTAGACAGCATTCCTAAATGTCAAAATACTTTGAGTGGCAATGATTTTAAATGTTTTCTCTGATGCCCTATTTTATTTTCTATGTTACATTTTTTTTGCCAACAATTGCCTTCAAAATTCAGGTGAAGATTTTTTGGTTTGTTTTGTACAACAGGGCTGATGGAGTGATGAGAACAATGAGCACGGAAAAACTCTTAAAAACTGTACCAATTATCCAAAATCAGATGGATGCACTTCTTGACTTCAATGTAAGTTTAGCAGCACATATGTGGCTGACATGCTTTTGACTTTATTGTATAAACCTGCACAAGTTTATAAAATAGGTCAAGGATACAAAGGTTTTGAACTTGGTTCCATGTTACCTACATAGCTTAATGACAACAAATAATTTTGGTTTTGATATAGAAGAAACCAGAGAAGAGAAATACGATGTTCACTGGAGAGACTGTTAGGGGCTAAATTAGCGTTGTTTCTTGTGTATGTTGTTTAGAATCACAGAAAGTTAGGGGTTGGAAGGGACTGCGGAAGATCTAGTCCATCCCCCTTTCCCCATCCCCCCCTACCCCAAGCAGAATCACTTAGATTAGGTCACACTGGAACATGTCCAGGCAGGTCTTGAATGTCTCCAGAGAAGGAGACTCCACAACCTCTCTGGGCAGCCTGTCCCAGGGCTCTGCCACCCTCGTGACAAAAAAGGTTTTCCTTATGTTCCCATGGAACTTCCTCTGCTCCAGCTTGCATCCATTGTCCCTTGTTCTGTCATTGGCCATCACTGAGAAGAACCTGGCTCTGTCCTCCTGACACTTACCTTTTATATATTTACAGACATTGATGAGGTCACCCCTCAGTTTTCTCCTGGCTAAAGAGACCTAGCTCTCTCAGCCTGTCCTCTTGAGGAAGGTGTTCCACTTCCTTCATCTTAGTGGCCCTGCGCTGGATTCTTTCAAGGAGTTCCCTGCCCTTGAACTGAGGGGCTCAGAACTGGATGCAATATTCCAGATGTGGTCACACCAGGGCACAGTAGAAGGAGGGGAGAACCTTTCTCAACCTTCTAACCATACTCCTCTTCATGGATGTCATTGGCCTCTTGGCCATGATGGCACATTATTTAGGAATTGTTTGTTCATTTAAAAGTTTGTTTCTGTCCTCTGAAAGTTAACTACCATAACTAAGTTAACAGATATGTGTGCCAAAATGATTTGATTTAATTCTGTGCAGAGTGATCGTGTATGATTTGCTATGCTGCTTTCCGTTAATAGCCAGTGAGGTGATTGGAAAGCATGTCTTGGGATAGTGTACTGGAGTTCAGCTAAAATTTTTCCAATAGGGATCAATTTGATTAACTTTTTTCTGATCTCCCTAGGTCAATAGCAATGAACTTACAAATGGTGTAATTAATGCTGCCTTCATGCTCCTCTTCAAAGATGCCATTAGACTGTTTGCGGCATATAACGAAGGGATTATTAACCTCTTGGGTAAATATAACTGCTTCTGCAATGGTGAACTTTGGGAGGGAGCTCAGGAAACAATCACAAAGAGATGCTTTTTAAAAGATTGTCTTATTGTAACACATCAAAATATTGCTGTTACTTTGAAATTTCCAATTTTTTTTGTGCAGTTGCATTTTCCATTGCCTTGAATACAGGGAAGGCTAAATTTCTGAAAGCAAAACAAATCCAAGATGTTCGGTTTTTTTTTTTCTTATCCTGCTTTTTGTTCTTTTCGTTTTTTTCCTCATTGAACTGTGGGGTAAACCAGAATTGTCATATTGATGTGTGGGTGGGGTGGTTTGTTGTTGGTTTTGTTTTGTTTTAACAACCACCAACCAAACAAAATATGATCTTTTTAACAAACAAGATCATATTTTGTTTATTTTTAAGTGGAATATGGTTTATGGTCAGTTACAAATTTGCATGCACAGCATCTGTGATTGTTTAGCTATCACAACTTAAATTTTGATTGGGTTTATTGATGACTTTTATGTATCCAGACCATCTTATAATTTATGGAGAATTACAAATTCAGGCTTCAGATCCTTCCACTTGCACACACTGGAGATGCAGGGGAGCCTAAATTTGGAAAATAGTTAAATTTGAAAGTCATCTGTTGACTGGCTTTGAACTGTATTCAGTCATTTCGATCAAGCTACCTGAGTGCTGCTGTTATCAAATGTTTGCAAATAGAAAGTAAAATACAGAATTAGTCAGTGAAGGACAGTCATGCTTCCAGCCTGAAGCCCTTGTCTACTACATTTCCCTCAGTAAAAACAACTAGCATGCAGTTGCTTTCACTCATGTTTTGAGAGAAGCTTAGCAGGCCTGGAAAGTGCTGCTTCAGTGAGGGGAGTGGGACCCTCTCGCTTTCATCACCAGCATTTTGCTCTCAGTTGCACCTCTTTGTGGACCATGCCATAACAAGAGGCATCAGTGTGGCAGAGACTACCAAAATCTCACCTTACACATGGCCACTGGAATTGACTGTGCCAGACTGCAAAAATTACTTTTATTTTTTCCCCGCAAGAAGATGAACTTACATTTCTTTGAGTGACCTATTCTTAAACTTGATTGCCCTCTTCAGGGCGGTTATGCTTTTGTGAGATCTAGTACCTGCAAGGTACAGTGTAACTGCATGCATGTGATCATGTCTCCTGGTGCAAGTCAGGCACAGTGACTTCTGCAGCTAACTCTTTTATTAAACAGTTCTGCAGTCACTTTGTCTTTGTTGATTTGCTTTTATTCTGCATAGCCTTTGCCAAATGCTTGATTTCTTATTTAATGCAAGAATTTTTACCATTTATAGAAAAATACTTCGATATGAAAAAGAACCAGTGCAAAGAAGGCCTTGATATATATAAGAAGTTCCTCACTAGAATGACACGGATCTCAGAGTTCCTTAAAGTTGCAGAGGTAAACTTTTAGTCGGACAATCTTTGCCCTTTATTTGAAACAGCTTATAAAGTGCTTATTTTCTCCTACAGCAGATACTACTTCCTTCCAGCCTAATTGCAGTTCCATCGAGGGTCATCTTGTCAGTCTCTACCCTAGTGATTAGTTCATTGGAGGACTGTTGAAAAACCTGACTACAAATACTTACTGGCTTATCTTTTACGTAAGGAGGATGTATAAATGCACATTTTAAAATTTCTCTGGTTATGTAATAGTTGTGAGTTTTCTTTGAAGAAAAGCCTTGCTTTAAACAAATAAAGTAACTTCATAGTGATCTGCTACTTTGTATGCTTCTAGCTGCAATCTAGTCTAAAACTCACAATGATTCCAAATTTTAAATTAGATAAGTCACAAATAAGAAACTGAGATAAATAGATGAACATGTAATTTTTTTTAAAAAAAAATCTTGGCTATATGTGTGTTTATAGAGGAAAAAGCAGTTACCCTGCAAAATGTTTTGTTTGTGGGGTTTGTTTGCTCTATTGGTCTTTAAACATATTTAGTCTGTTGCATTCTTGTTTCTGAAGCATTGCTGAACTGATATCCTAGTATTATGGAATTCCTCAGCTGAGATGTGTTCCTGTTCCTGTTTTGCTTGCCTTCTTCATTTGTAGCTGTATTAACAAAAAATTAAGCCTTAAAGCTTGGTTTACTGTCTGTCCTGACAGAGTATCTCTGAGGTACTACCTTCAGCTGATAACACTAGCAATTAAAGTCAAGAGTATTAATCACTCTGTCCTAACAACGAATATCCTGCTGCAGAACATCTTAAGTTTGGTAGGGATTTTAAGAAACAGCTTCTTTACTTTGAAGATGCTTTGTTTTAGCAAGTACATGCTCTAAGTTGATCTAAGAATTTACTACATAAGTTGTAGGACAGGGAAATTTCTCAAGCCTTAAAATTCTGAAACACTTGATTATCTCTCTGGTTTATATCTATCTGTTAAAATATCTCCAGCTACTTCAAACGTGTATACATTTAACAGTAGAATTTATTCTAACTGACAGTCAGAGTTCAGATTGTGGAGACTGAAAAATATATAGACAGGTTTGTGCTTTTTATGTGACTTCATCTGTTTGCTTTTTGAGTGTTTGTCTTGAACAAATGCAAACAGGTTCTAAAGCTCATTTGTTTTATTACAGCAAGTTGGAATTGACAGAGGAGACATACCAGATCTCTCACAGGTAGATAAACTTATTACTGTTTGCCAGTACATGTCTCTTTTGGGGTTGCATAATCAGAACAATTTGGCATTGCTGCATTCACTTATGCTTTTTTGCATATGTTGTCACAATGTTATTTTAAGTTTGCGATTAAATCCAACCTCTCTCCGAGCCTGGCTTTTTATGTGCAGTGATCTTATTGTACAACATTATAGATTGTTTCTGTCAAGACTCTAATTGAGTTTTAAGACAACCTGATTTCTATCATGCTTGAAGACACAATTTGTATCTGTGAGTTCACATAATGAAACTTTCACATGATGTTATGAAGCTGTGGTTTTTAGCAAGCTTGCTTTTGGCTGTATGCCCACGAAAGTCCTGGTGAAGGCTTGCAGACAGAATAGTGTGCACATAGAAATGAGTTTAGGTAGAACTTCTGTCTTTGTGTCTCTTGAAATGCCAAGTCCTTCCAACTGTCTGCTTGCTGTTTCCTAGCTGTTGATTTTAACATATCTTGACGTATTTCAGTACTTAACTGGTGAGTCATTATGACAGAGTAATGTAGCAAAGAAAGTACATCACCTGGTATTTTAAGTAATTCAAGACACGCAGGATGCCAATATACGATATAACTATTCTGAGCTGTTATACCAGTTGCCCTACAGTTGCATTCTCTTTTTTCAGGCACCGAGTAGCCTTCTTGATGCTTTGGAACAGCATTTAGCTTCTCTAGAAGGGAAGAAAATCAAAGATTCCACAGCTGCAAGCAGGTGCTTACACCCTTGACTTTTAAAACTGTTACAGTTGTTGAATCAAACGTTAAATCAAATTTTTTTTATTTCATTATAAACTAAGGTTTGTGTATACTATGTTGAAGACAAGACTATTATATTAGTAATGATAGAATAGCAAGTTATCGTATCTTTTGCTGAGTGCTTAAGATAGCTTCTTCCAGGTCAACATCACTGGAATTAAGGAACTGCCAGCACTTGTAGAATCCCTCATGTACTAGTTACACTTTTAACTTTTCCTCTTGAACTTCTGAAGAGAAACTAAAGTTTTTTTTCACTTAGTTCTGGTAAACATTCATTTAATGTTAATAATTAGTCTATTGTAAGGGATGTAATATTTATGTACTTAGACTCTTGGATCTCAACTCTAATCCCTGTTTTTGTCAGAGGCAAGTAAATGCTCCCAGAAGTCCTTAAATTAAGAATGGGTTATTAAAGTAATGGGGAATTCATGCCATACAGTGTAAAGGTGAAAGGCGCTCCCCGATTTTTAGCTGCTTGCTAAAAGAAGTGCAATGTAAGGAAGTCCTCTAGGCCACTCACTTCATTGTTTAAATTTTAAAAAGCTTAATACTGGGGGAAGACTTGCAGAATCAAATAGCATTTATTTATTGCATGTTCAGAAAATAAGGCAATAATATCTTCTAAGGGTTTTTTTATGGTAGTGACAATATTAGATCTTTGCAGCTACTTTTGTTAATTACTTGTCAGGATATTTGCTTTCTTTTGTAAAATTAGTTTGTTTTAAAAGTTAAGCGTTTGGTTTAAATCCTTTTGCACACTCTTGGATATGATGATAGCTTGCAAACTTTTTTCTCTGAGATACACTAGTTGCATGGATAGTTTATTAACTAGACCTGGTAGACTAGCAACAATACAATTTGGAGACCAGATTATCGAATTCCAGTATATCTATGAAAAATACCAACTTGAGCAAACAGGAAGAGTGCAAAGGCTTCAAACATTAATTCTGTGATGCAGTTTGGAGGGGAAATATGTAAGGCAGAAAATCCAGTTGAGTATGTAAGAGCAGATAGCACGTTTTCTAGACATTTTCATTTTGCAGTTCATACAATGTCTCTTACTTCACACGGTGTTTCTTATTTAAACTTACCACTTTGTCTTGTGCAGTGTAAGAGAAAACCAGTGTGTTAAAGAGTTCAGAAGGAGACTGGGTGGATACAAGCAGTGTTCTTTAGATGTTCCTATCATGTGTCACCTATTAACAGCCAGCCTTTCTCCTGTCCAATTGCTTTAGGGCTACAACCCTTTCCAATGCAGTCTCTTCCCTTGCAAGCACTGGCCTGTCCCTCACAAAAGTTGATGAAAGGGAAAAACAAGCTGCGTTAGAGGAAGAGCAGGCTCGCTTAAAAGCTTTAAAGGTAGGCATGCAGATTTTTAAACTGAAAACACTCTTCTGATGTTCTTACTGATAGCTTATTAAGGTTCTTAAAGGAGCAAAGAGAAAAAACCAGCATTATTATTACTGCATGTGTACTATTGGCAAAGCACTGGAAGTAGAAGTTTATGTATGTATATCATGCAACTCATGGACAGTTTGTTAGAACAGTTGCTGAAGGATTTGTGGTACCACTGATTCTTGTAATTATAAGTAGCCGACACTAATATGTGGAATAAGTAAAAATAATTCTTTAAGTTCTGCTTTGCCTGCCTCCAAAGCCATATACACAAATGTTGTTTCTGGATTTCTTATGCCAGCTCACTTTCCCAACAGGAGCAACGTCTAAAAGAACTTGCAAAGAAACCTCATACCTCTCTAACAACTGCAGCTTCTCCCGTGTCGACAGCAGCAGGAAGCATAATGACGACACCAGCCATTGATATTTTTTCTACTCCTAGCTCTTCAAACAGGTATGCTTAATGGTGTCGCTTCACTGCAAGATGTGCTGTAGCTAGGGTTTCCTCTAAACCTCTGCTGTGGAATATATGTTGCAGAAGGTTGGCTGGGTGTAGAGTTACATTAGTGATGTGGTAAGAAATTATATTTTGGGTAGAGTTGATGGGGAAAATAAGCTATTGCCATAAATAACATAAAAAGTGTCTTTTAGTCATCCATTTGCAGAATGGGTTTTGATGAGAAACAACCGCTGACAGCCCTTGTAGCTTTTCATAGTCAGTGAGCCAGACTGTCGGAACTGTAAAACGCACCTGCTTTGTCCCCAGAGAACCTTGCAAGCTGATTTGAGACAAGCGAAATAGCGATGCAGTTAGGAAGTCGTAAAGATATTAC
>VZTU01000820.1:0-21779 GCA_013400835.1 Zapornia atra
GAGTCTCTCCGTGGCAGTAGAGGCTGTTAAAAGCAAGTCTTAGGTGTATGTCATAACTATGTGGTACTTGAATGTTTTTGTTAATATTTTCTTTCATCTGATTCTTGTACTAAAAATGTAATATAGTACCTACTAATAGGTTGCATTGTACTTCTTGCTTTTTACTACTTTTTTGCCTTTTCATTGCCATTTTCTAGTATTTGGAGTGTGCGTTGGGTTACGTGCAAATTACTTTCTTGTATTTATTTTATGAGAGAGCTTTGAGGGACTAAAAAGTGCCTTTCACTTGATACAATTTTAATGTATTGTGACAGATTTGCTTTTGTTACAGAGATGCTTTTTGGCCCAACGGCATTTTAGCAGAGACTGTTCCACGGAGGGACAAAGCTATTAGGATGAGAACAAGAGTGGCAGGGAAGACCAAATTACTGGAGGTAATGCCAGGTGAGTCTGGGATTGAAGCCTAATAGTTCTTACCATACATTGTTTCTGGAATTAATGTCTGTATTCTTATTGAAATGTTGAAAAGAAATGTTGATGTATGAACTGTATTTAAATGAAAAAGCTCTTAATTATTAAAGCACTGGACATTTTCACGTGTACTGTGACTTTGCAACTGTAATCCTTTGAGAACCAACCTGGTATTTGTTTTCACTAGAGGATTTAAGTTCAGTGCATGGAATATCTATATTCCAGTGCACCAATATTTCATGTAAAAATAGCATGGTTTCACATATGTAGTGTGAAAGTAAAATAACTCTCAGAAATCCTTTCAGTTGTAAGAGAATTTTTAACTTAGTCATGTTAAGTAAAATAAGAGATGCTGTTACTTCAAATTCCAAGCTATGTCATTTGAAAGATTTAATATTGAGTTTGTTACATTTATTTTTTTGCAGATGAACTGAAGCACATCATAGGTGCCGAGACAACACGGAAAGGCATCCTTCGGGTCTTTGAAATGTTCCAGCACACTCAACTGAATAAGAGAATGGTGTATGTGTTTCTGGAGAGATTCCTAGAAACCTTATTTCCACAAAACAAGTTCCACGAGCTCTTCAACAAACTGCATTCACGGTCAAAGCAGATGCAGAGGTATAAGCAGAGACTACATTCTACTCAAGCGCCTTCCTTGCAGAAAAGGTGACACTTCAAACCTGTTAAGCTGGTGTACGTTTGTCCAGGACTAATTCCTTGGGCAGATTCTCTGGGGCTTCAAACTCACATGCTGTTATTTCTGCACCAGTCTTCTAGTGTCACATATTAGATTATTAATGCATCTGTAAGACCTGTGGATCTTCTCATCTTCACTTGTAATTCAACCACTACCAGAAGGGTTTGTGTGTCTTAAATGATTTGGTGCGTCTTCATGCAACATTGAGAAGAATACTGGCCCAATATCTAAGAATGCTGATTCCTTCCGTTCCTGAGTCGATGTTTTGCCAGCAATGAAAAGTGCCAGACTGTCCAAGTAAAGCACAACTGTGGTGATACAATGGAAGAGAATGATGTTTTGGCACTGGGAGATAGTGCAATGTGTGAGAATCAGGTGGAATTATTCTACGTTCTGACTGTTGAGGCTCTGTAGGGCTCTCTTAACATTCCTGTAAAGGCTGAGCTAGCAGGAAAAAACAGTTTCTGGAATAGCAGATTCATAGGAGAGGGGAGAAATAGTTAGAGCCCCATCATAAAACTACGTTTATTAAAGAAAAGTTGGGGTAGTGTGACTTTTATGCCACATTTACTTCACCTTTCATGTTTTTGAAAAATAAATTAATGTTAGATCTAATGGGGGGTTTAGTAAAGGGAGAGGTGCAGTAGAAATAAACCCTTTATTCTGATTATTCTGTAGCTTTAAGGGCCGTATTCTGCTCTTACAGCACCTGGCATACGTTTTGCATGTAATTTCAGTGGAGAAGGGGCATCATATTTATGTTCAATTGGTGTATGTGAACATGTCAAGTCAATAGTCATAAAGGAAGGGGGTACATGTTTCAGAGAGGATAGACATCATGTTAGAAGATGAGGAAATTGCACTAAGGCACAGTTTACACACAACTCCCCACTAAATTTGAAACTTTTTTGGGTGTAATTGAAAGATTCCTTACCTTTTCGTGTGTAAGCCTCTTATGGAAAAAAGCTAGAACTAGTTGGTTCCTCACAGGTAAAGGATTTCATTAGTCATATGCAAACACTTGGAAATTCCTGAACGCATCTCAGTGTATATATGAAAATAAAAAGGAGATAAAACTACAATATTTTTTTAAATAATTTTTTTATTTTTTGCATAGTGTAAAATTTTAATAAAAATTTGACATCAAGGCCCCCCATCCATCTGTTTAGTTTCAGTGAAGAATTTCTGTCAAATTACAAATAAACTAAACTGAATAATCCTGTTTGGCCACAGCATATCTCAGTTTGTTTCCTTTTTCATAGTCCCCAGCTGTTTGAGCACTACTATCTGGGTGAATAGAAAGTAATCCTATAGAGTCCATTTTTTTCTGAACGCTAAACACAGGGTAAGATACAGCTATTGATCAAGGATCCTTGTAGTAATTTGTGTCTTCGTGGGAACAAATGATCCTTTTTATGAGCAGGAGGAACACAGACCTTTTATGAAAGCGTTCTGAGAGAAGATAGAAGGCTCTCAAAGGACCTAGTTAAAGGGAGTGAAGCCTCTACATATAGAGCATTTTTTCTCATGGACTCTATAATGCAATGTAGCCTTTTATCATACTACTTAATGATGATCATATTGTACTGTTAACATTCTCATACAGTATGCATGGGCTCAAGTGCACTTGGTTTTGGTTTTTTTTTCTCCTTTAATGCAGAACTAAATACTGTAAATGAAATCCCTTTCTTTTGTAATCCCTAGGAAGACAAGATGGTGAATATCTAAGAACCCTTCCCCCTTCCTCTCTGCAGGTTCTGTAGAAGTGTGATGATTTCAGTGCTGTTGAATTTAACAAAATTCTTGAGTTCTGTGTAAAGTAATCAACCTAGCCAGCTCCTATTGTTTACAT
Organism: Zapornia atra; assembly: GCA_013400835.1. NCBI lineage: Eukaryota > Metazoa > Chordata > Aves > Gruiformes > Rallidae > Zapornia > Zapornia atra. The sequence goes on from VZTU01000820.1 coordinate 3,024, forward strand.
GCCTGTATCCTCCTCTCACGTCGGGGCGCTCAAGCATGCCCGCAGCTGACGGGTGAAAGATCGATCATTCAGCAGTTGATCTGGGCGATATAGTAAATATATCATTGATCCTGCCAAATCTAACTTATGTCATTTGTTAAGCAGTATGAAAGTGGGAAGGTCAAATACTGTTTTGTCCAATCTGTGGAACCTTTTGTCTATCTGTAGGTACCATGAGAAATTTCAAGATAATAGTGATCCTGTGCAAATTTGGGATATTTTTAATTATCTGGTACATTTCTGTAAAAAAAATAATATCTCTAGGAATGTGAACTGAACATAACATGCCATGTCTATTAGTCGTTTTACTTAATGAATTTATTACATATATATACCTATACACACATTTATATACATGTGTGTGCATATGTATATATGCATTGAAGTTCTGTGTTCTGTATTTAATTACAGAATGTGGCTTCCTAATTCAGTGGTGCCTGTTGGCTGGCAAGAACCATCAGAAATTAACATTTTTTTGTTAAAAAGAGTTTGTATGTATCTTTATTTAAATGGTTTTCCTGTTGACCACGTCAAATACCTTCCCTGTCAACCCATGCAGCCTATTATCCTAGAAAGTCTCCAAAACTGAATGTTAATATACAGCACTTAAGTGTCTGGATTTATCTTCTGGCCTTTGGGTGCTGTGACTGGCCGCTGAAAATTGTGCCATTGTCAGCAAATGCACTTGTTTTAGCCTTAATTATTTTTAAAAGAAAATGAGCAATTCAATTTTTCATTTGGTTCATCCTCAAGCTTGTGCTGCTGGTGTTTGCTAGAAATAAACAGTAAATTTTAAGTGCTACCAGAATGTGTACCAAAATAAAAATATATGAATTCCACAATCTAAATTTTAATTTTGTGCAATATTTTCATTTAATGCATGTGTATTTGAATAACTGTAAAATAAATGAATTTTTAATGTTTTGAACTCTAGGTTAAAAATGTCTTCTCAGCTGCACAGTTTTGCATTCTGTTGCTGCGTTAGCTTATTTAAGGACTTGTTTTAAAAGTCTTGTTTGTTACTCCTTTGTTAATTCCCTTGTTCTCAATGATCCTTGCTCATCTGAGCAAAGCTCATCTATTGCAGGGGAAAAACCTGAAGAGCACATCTCATGAATATAGCTGTTATAAATTACTTGTGCATATCATTGTACAGTAAGTGTCAGCTGTGTGCCTAATTGTTCTATTGATGCTTTTCTCCTCCCTCCCCCTCCTCTTGTTTCCGTAACAAAAGAATGAACATGAACGGGCTGCCATGGTCACTTCTACTGAATGGCAGAGAACTCTGAATTTTATTTTTTTTTTGAGTTTGCATTTATGTTCTGTCCAATAGAAAGCTAAAAAAAAATACACTAATAAAGTATTAACAGGATTACTAAGAGTCTCTAAATGTTTGCTTTCAAAGTAACTTCCTTGCTAGCAGGTATGAATGTTCCTCAAGTCTGGGGGAAAAAAAAAAGTCACTGAAGAGAAAAAAAAATGCTGTGAAGTGATACTTAAAAATAAATCAATCATTCCATGATTTTTTTTAAAGCATTTTATAAACTGGTTTTGCTTTTAAAAGATATTTCTCTGCCTTTGTTTTTAACCAGTATTCGCAAGGTGTCCTGTATTTTAAAAGGACTTATGTGGAAACGTATGGTGTGGGAGGCTTTTTTGTATTGTTGGGTTTTTCTACTCTTTGGCTTTTTCCCCCAGGGTTTATTTTTGCAGCAGCTGGATCTACCATGGGAGCACAATTGTTACCCTTGATATATTTATTCCAGCTGTTTCACATTCATCAAAAAGATGTCCTGAGCTACAGAGATGTTAGTTCTTTGACCCTAGGGTAAAGTGTTTACCACTTTCACTAACTTTTGCTGCAGGATATAGGAACAACTCAGGAATTTTACTAGCTGATTGCAAGTTCTTATTTGTTGAAGGTGTTGCTTTAGGATGATTTTACAGCAAGAAACCCATTATAAGCTTCAAAAAAGTCTTTAAAACATCAGCCATTTTAAAGTGAGGATAATATGAGTCTGTGTTTTACTTAACTCTGGTCTATCACATTATCTGGTTTATATCTGTTTTGTTGTTTAGTGAATGTGTGAGGATTGCTGAGGTGTTTGTAAAGTTCAAGAACTAGCACTGCTCTGCATCCAGCTGCAAGGTACACAGCTCATCTCTTGGAAGAAAGGAAACGATGTAATGAGAACAATTAATTCACTGGTTTTTTGAACTTAAGCTTTATTTTCTTGAACTGCTTGAAACTTCTATGCCACTGCAGTATCTCCCCTGTCCTTGTCCCCCAAATGCATCTGAACAGTTCAGTATTCAAATACCTCAACCCCCTACATTCTTGCCAACAAGAGCTGCTTGTACCTAAGGTAAAAAATAAGAGACGTAATTTGGGAAGTAAAGGGATAGGAGCCATGTGCACATATGTAAATATATAGATCACGTGTAAAATGACAACTAAGATTATTTCTTTCTTACATGTGGGTTTGAAGTTGTGCTGAGGCTTTGGTTAATAGTTGTGCTAAATGTCTTTAAATACACCATAGCCTAACAGTTGGGATCATAAGATGAATGCAACCTGCAAAAGTGTGGGTTTCATTCACAGGGGTTCTTTAGAACAGTGAAAGAAGTTGCTGAAGTACCTGAGCTATTCCAAGTCATTCCATGTATAAACTTTTGTGTCAACTATTTCATTTGCTATAGAATCCATCCTATTTTTTTCTGTCAGCAGTACTGGTATTACCAAGAATACAGTCTCCAGAGAGTTGTCTTGAGCCACAAGCTGTGTAGGAACATTCAGGAGTTGGCTGTTTCTATAGGTGGACTGTCTTGGCTTGACAGCACTGGGGACATGGATAATGGTATAGACAATATTAATTAGTATTTCCAAATATACAAGCAATTTATTTAAATAATACACAAATGGAATTACTTGAGCAGTCATTTGAGATCTTCAGTTAAGTTTTGGTGGTATGGTACTTTATATGGTAAGATTTTTGTTGTGGAAAAGGCTGTACTATGATTTGAACACTAGAATCAATCACATAGTAATTTTAGCAGTCTATCACAACAGATTATCACCACCTTGGGCAGAGATTGGACTGAGAGCAGCCTAAGGAGAAGGATTTGGGGGTTTTGGTGGACAAGATGAATGTGACCTGGCAGCGTACACTTGCAGCCCAGAAAGTCAACCTGGAGATGACCAGCTGATCGAGGGAGGGGATTCTGCCCCTTGACTATGGTCTTGTGAGACTCCACCTGGGGTACTGTGTCCAGCTCTGGGGTCTTCAACATAAGAATGATGTTGAGCTGCTGGAGCCAATCTGGAGGAGGTTCATGAAAATGACCAGAGGGATGGAGTACATCTTATGAGGTCAGGCTGAAGGAGTTGGGGTTGTTCAACCTGGAGAAGAGGTGGCTCTGGGCAGACCATAGAACAGCCTTCCAGTACCTAAAGGGGCCTACAAGAAAACTGGAGAGGGACTATTTACAAGGGCGGGTAGTGATAAGACAAGGGGTAATGGCCTTAAGCTAAAAGAGGGTAGATTTGGTCATTCTTCCCTGTGAGAGTGGTGAGGCCCTGGCACAGGTTGCCCTGAGAAGCTGTGGCTGCCCCTTCCCTGGCAGTGTTCAAGGCCAGGTTGGATGGGGCTTTGGGCAACCTGGTCTAGTCGAGGGTGTCCCTGCCCATGGCAGGGGCTTGGAACAAGGTGGTCTTTGAGGTCTCTTCAAACCCAAACCAGTCTGTGATTCTCTTCTGTGAAACTTGGTCTGGTTGAGATGGGAGAGAGTGAGTTGTGCATTTTTATCTAGCTCACCACCAACAAAAAAACCCCAACCAAACAAAAAACTACACAACCGACCCACAAACCTGAACAGAGAAAAACTGTTGAGAACATGTAAGTACCTGAGCTGTTAAAGAAACCTGTTTCACTGTAACCATGGGGAAGGGCGCAGAGTGACATCTTTGTGAACTGCAGCTGATAGTGGAACAGGTAAATACTAAATGAATGAGTTTCCTGTCCTTGCACCTGATTTGTCCCTGCATGTTTTTGCCTTCCATGAGGTGGCAGTTCCTTAAGTTAATTGAGAAAGAAATTGTATTTAGGACTTTTATGGGCCTTGAATAATTTCATTTAAATTGTTCTTCTCTTTACTATTAACAGTTCAGCGTGCAAGATAAATTCTATTGTTTAATACTAATATCCTGCTGCATCTTTTGTATCGTTTCAATTCACGAGACCTAAGAAGAAAGTTCTGCAAGGATGATTACCTGATGCTGTCAACATTTCCTTCATGTAATGTGTCAGGTTTAAAAAATAACAATAAATCTGCTATTGATTTACAAAAAAGCATTTGATGCAAAGCAGACATTTCTAGCCCTTTTTTTTTGTGCTTAGTAGGTTTTGCTGTAGCAACTATTGTTTACTCAGTGTAGGAATATGTATGAGAGGCTGGTTTTTGTTAAACTATCTAAACTTACAAAAAATTCAGTACAGTTCCAAATACATTGAAACCAGATAAAACGTTATTCTAAGTGTGCACTGTTTCAATTATATAGGCTGTATTGGACTGGTTTGAACTCATCAGATGGGCTTGTTCTAAGTGCAACCAAGACAGTCTGCTTCTAAAACAGAATTTATTTTGGAGGAGATTGCATGCTGCAAGTGTCCATTGAGTGACATGGGAGATAAGGCACTCATGGACCAGTTAATGAAACTGCTGATAGCAGTTAGGAAGAAGTGGGATGAAGGAGCTGAAGCTCCGTATGTAAGGTTCCTTGATTGCTGAGGTTAAAAAGAAGTCAGGCGGTGGAGTTCTTGGATCTGCACCACTTCCACCCATCCTTCCATCCTTCCTGCTCCCTGCAGAGTGCTTTGGGTATGGTTTATGGCTTCAAAATTCAAGAAGTCTGTCTCCTGGCTTGGTTCACTGCTGACGTTTCACAGGAATAGTTGGTTATATGAGATGAAAACAAATACGTCAGAAATATTTACGCATTTTCATCCAAAACATGGACAGCAAGTTCCAGACTGTTCTCATTTAATCTAACCCTGAACCCGGTTCCCAGTCTACATTCCTCTCTCTTTACAAAGCGTTTTACGTGCTGTGGTTTTTATCAGTGTGTGATGGGCCAGTAGTGCCTAAGATCTGCTTGGTATAAAGAAAGTGATTGTATATGACAGTATGAGCAGTGGGTGCCGTAACAGAGCTGCAGTGGGGAAAAACTGACACACAGCAGGTGTGCAAGGAATAAGGAAAAACATTTTATTATGATAATGATCATGAAACTGAAGGCCAGAGAATGTGAACTATTTCTAAGGCCCCTGACATTTTCATCAAGTGGTCTTACAGTACGTGCTTGCCATCGTCTGTTCAGCTGCGGAGAGTTGGGAGGGGAAAAAATCAGCGCTGCTGTGTTCCACACAGCCCCAAAACTTCACGTTACCACATAAAATTCAGTGAGCTTAAAAATGATGGAAGGTGTAGCTTGGCACATTTTCCCCCAAAGCACTTGGGATCTGTGCATCATAGCATGTTGTGTGTGTGTGTGTGTGTGTGTGTGTGTGTGGTGTTTTGCAGTTAGGTTTATGGGGGGCAGGAGTGAGTGTGCTGAGTATTTGCCGCAAGCCAAGCGTGATCAGGATGGGTATATCCTTACCCAGCTGGTGGCAAGCGCCACCAAAAGAATCTGTTCTGGTTCTTTTAGGAAAGAGGGAAATGTCTGCTTTGCAAGTTGCTCTGGGGCTGCAGTCCCTACTTAAGAGGCTTGTCGATCTTTTTGCTTCAAAGGAGACTTCTCTGACACTACCAGGGCTGGGGGTCTACAAAGAGGTTCTCTTGGATTTAGCAGTTAGACATGGTATATCTTCTACCTGCTGTTACTCCACCGGTATGTTTTGTTTGAGTCAGGGACCTCCCTGGCATCTGAGTCAGACCAAGAGAAACGACCAGTTTGTTAGTAGGTTGATTTGCTGGAAATCTGCAGTAGCTTTCCTGTGAGGAGAGAAGCTCAGAGTAGGACCTGGTTGTGTGGAGCCCACATGGAGCAGGAGAAGCCTTGAGAAATGTCTGGAGGGCCTTTCGTTCAGCCAGGAGTGGGCCAGGCTTGGTGCTGAGCCCATGGGAGCCTCCATGCTCAAGTAGGGGAGGCTGCCCCAGGCAGTGGAAAAAGAGTTTTGCTTCTCACCATGTGGGGGCCAGCTGCAGCTCTGGTGGAATTGACTTCAGGAGTTGTGCTACCAGGGTGACCTCCTGCACGCTGCCAGCTAACCCCTCACTTTTGGGGAGCCCTGAATGGAGCCCTGTCCCGCTTTCAGAGGCACAGAAACAGCACAAAGCAAGGCAGGGAGCAACTTGGCCTGCTATGTTTTGCTTTGGTCCTTCCCAGCAACTTCAGGATGGTGCCTGCAGGTTTTGGCTTAGTCTCTGAACAGCAACTATTATGACATCCATGAATGATGCAGATAACTAAATCCAGCTTGGTGGTACTTTAAAGCCCCAAGTTTAGCGCTACTTATTGGACTAATTAAAAAATTAATCTGATTGCAGTCATCCAACGTACACTTCCATTTTTGCCTTAGTGTATCAGCCTGGCCATCCCAGCCCCACAGTAGTTGGGCACTTTTACCCTCTTGGAAAAAACTTTCAAGCTACAGGTGTTTTTCTTTTTCAGTAGGGGGGTTCTGGAAGGTCACCCAAGCATGAAATCGATCCTAATTCAGCTTAGCTGCTAATCACATGGAGAGAAAGGAAAGTGTGACTGAGTATTGAGTAAATGTCAGTTGGCACCTGTTTTCACAATCTCAATTTGTTTTTCTTCTCACACCATATTACACCTCTTAATTTAATTTGTGACCGGCCTTTTCTCCTCCCAGCTGTCCGGGGCTGCAGCACACATGTTCCAGCTGGTGTTACTGGGGGGTTCATTCTGCCCAAGGACCAAGCTGAGCAAAACACCCAAGTCCCACAGCCGACCCCGAGGTCTGGGTGCTCTCTGCCTGCCTTATCTCACTTACAGGCTGGTAATTCGATTCCCTGGACCTGAAATGGAGTATGCATATTTCAAATACCTTTAAAAAGTCTTTCCCATCCTAACTATGTTGTTTTGGGATTAAAATGGACTTTAGGTAACAGAGTGGCCCATTCAGCAGCTTTGCAGTAATTGCAGTGCTAATGTTGGTTTAAGTTTGAGTTTTTGAACAGAAAAGTTCCTAATGGTATTTGCAGAAGGGTAGGCTGCCTGGCTGCTGTACTGTGAGTGTGTCACGTGTAAGGGCTGCCTTCTCTTTCCTTCTCATGTGCACAAAAAGCAGCAGAGCTGGAGAAATCCAGCATCCCAACCCCGTGCCCCAGAAAAGTTTAAGGCAGTCCCAAAGTGACGTTCAGAGAAGTGGCAAATTTAATTTCTTGGACCTCGGGCTATGATAGCTTAATCCTTCCTCTCTAGAACAGCTATCTTAAAAAATAAGATGCATGGCTGTCTGGCAGAATTAACAGACCAACTGAAAGATGATGAATTTGCAAGGTGCAGCAGCCAGTGTTATCTCCAGAGCTTCCCTTTGTAGAGAATCACTGCGTTCCAGGTCAAGAAAGAAGAAAATTGCCCAGCCCTGTTCTCTCAGAGCAAATGTTTCATGTCTCCCCTCAGCTCTGAGGATTTCTAAAAATGACAGTGTTCCTATGTGATTAAATAGCTCTTAGTTTTCTCTACCAGAAGCTAATCCCAGTTACCAGCTCTGGCTACTACTGAAACCTGTTAGCTCAGGGTATTTCTGTCCTTATAACCTCACTGCCTCACAAAACTCATCATCACTGTTACTAGTTTCCTATTATTGTTGCAAGAATGTGACTGCTGCCACTAAGTTTTGCTGGTTTAATTTAGCTAAAGCCCTGTATAATAGTGCATTCCCTATGCTAAGTAGTACCGCTCCTTTTCCTCTCCTTAAGTCATTCCAGAGACTGAATATGTTAACAGCTGTCTTTGAATAGTAAGTTAGATATTGAAAACATATTTCTGAAAATGGGTCCTGAACTGAGGAGCTGCATGAAGGTTTTTTAAAATTTTATTTTTATGTTTGGGGTTGTTTTGAGGGTTGGTTTTTTTTTGTGGCTTCATGAGAAAAATTTGAAGAACATTTAATTTAGAAGCAATTTTGGTCAGCGCAGCCTGTGGTTGCTGATGGTGTTGGCAGAGCAGGCATCAGACTCATGGTCTTGTAGGTGGAAATGGCAAAGACATGGATGGAGGCTATGGCTGAGCTGTCAGCCCTGCCAGCTCGCAGGGACTGTGTAAGGAAGCTCTAGAAACTCTTCTTTTCCTCAACCCCGAAACATTTGCTTTGTTTGTATTATGGATGGCCCAATGCCCTGCTTGGATCCATCAAGTCATTCTCTGCTACCCTTCTCTGTCAGTATCTCCGCGTATCTGTAAAAGCTCCTGGTCGGCAAGAGAACCACCATCCACCAAAACGTTGTCCTTGTTCAGCATTTTTTTCATGGATAAAGGATGGACATTTGAGAAGAAACAATCATTCAGTCTTGAGGGCTTGATTCTTACCAAGTCTCTGCTTGCACGTGATGACTAAAGAGGAATTTTGAGAAAAGTCACTCTTGTCACAGCCAGTTGCTGCTTGAAGCTTGAAACTTAACGCGTGTCAAGGCTATCATCATTCAGGTTACTGTAGCTTGTTTTTTTCCCTGGCTTTGGCAAGCACAATCTTACCTCTCTAGAGTGCTGTCACAAAGACCATATTTTTAACTTAGGCTATTCTAATTTTCTGCTTTCCTGCTCTAGCTGTTCTCAGAGTACTTGATCTTTCTAGTCCCCCGGAACCTGTAGAAGCAGTAACTGTAACAGAAAAAAAATGAAGCCGATCCCATGATAAAACCTGAAGAGCTCTCTTCACCAGGTTTTGACGTATGATATTTAAAAATCCTCCATGTACCGAGCTTGATTTGCAGTAACAGAAAAAAAACCAACCAAAAAAAGAAACTGTCCCTGTTGTGCTACATTATTGTCCTCTTAGGCCTACTTTCTGTGTACAGCAAACGTTTCTTCAAGCAAATGTGGAGAAGTCTGGTGCCCGGGTGAAGCCTGATGGCTGCTGTGGCAACTGGTCAGAGAACTGTGCCTGCTCTTGGCAGCCTCTCCCTAATCACCCAGCGTGAAGCATGATGAGATCCACCTACAGAGTGATAAAGGTTCAATTTACTGACACTCGCTTTCCATGCATACAATGTTTGACAATATTATGACAGTGAAATGGGAAGCTACGTTTTACATCTATGTTTTGAATTTCTATATATTCTTTTTCCTGTCTCCTAGTCTTGCAGGCTTGCCATTATAGAACTATGGAGTTGACTTTTTTTTTACTTGCCTGAATCTACTTAACGTTTCATGCTGATTGCCACTATTTTGAGTCAAAAATGTGTGGATGGTAAGTCTCTGTTTTGACAGATTTCCAGCTAAACTCAGAAAGTGGCAGGTCTTTTTAAAATGTTGGAAGAGATTTCTGGCTTGCTGGCAGCCTTCCTTCTCCCTTGCCTCACTTCTCCATGTTCATTTCAACCCTTACATTGAATCCTACCCCTTCAAAAGGTATCATGGGGTGATATTGCAAATAGTTGTGTGCCTGTTGCTGATGACAGAAGTGACCGGTAAAACTCCACGTATGGGTTAATCTCTGGAGGCATCTGAATTCGTCTTCTATCCTCTCTGATGAAGGGTGCTGCTGCTTAAGATTGTCACATAGAGATAGAGAAAATAAAAGTAAAGCTTGAAAGGAAGGTAAACGTTGGCAAAATACATTTGCCTAATTAGCACTGGTGAGAGTGGGCTGGATTGGATTTCCTAAATTCATTCTGTCTCCTGATGAACTTTTATTTTTCTCAGTGTAGGGAAATTTGGCAATAAAAGCTGAAAGATTAAGGTGCTTGGCTCAAAAGTAGCATCACTTGAAAAGAAGTCATCTTCCTTCCCTGCAGTAAAAGAGAAGTTGCTATCCTGAGTGTTTTGCAGCCTCAGCACATCTTGAAAAGTCATGAGGAGTAACATCCAAAGTTTGCAAGGAGAGGTGGTGCATCCTTTTCCTGTGAGGGATGGGAAGGAAGATAAATTTGGTGGAACGTTTCTCTTGAGGGGAGCCAAATGTTCATTGAAGAGATGGAAGAAGGTTTCCCAGATGAAATTGCAGCATGATTTTGTATGTTATTTTTTTTATCAGCTCTGAATAATTTAGCCAAATAAATCAATAAAATGAGACTTCTAAAAGAATTGCCTCTCTGTTCCAGAAGGTCTGTACTGCACAGATACTTCAGTGTCTACATTTCTTCTGTCTGAGATGAACAACTCCCGCTCTGTGTTTCTTAAATTGCTCATACACAGCTCCATTGCCCACCCCACCATGGTGGGGGAAGGACACAGTAGATGTTTTACCATGCAGCAAAAGAAGAGCAACAAAGCTGGTGAAGTGTATGGAGCACAGGTCTCATGAGGAACTGCTGAGAGAACTGGGGCTGTTCACCCTGGAGAAAAGGAGAAGGCTTAGGAGAGACCTTATCACTCTCTACAACTCCCTGGAAGGGGGTTGTAACCAGTTGGGGGGGTTTGTCTCCTTCCTTGCAAGTAACAATGTTTATCAATCATTGGAACAGGCTGCAGTTTGGTCACCATCCCCGGGGGTATTTAAAGAACATGTGGATGTGGTCCTTAGGGACATGATTTAGTGATGGACTTGGCAGGGCTAAGGTAATGGTTGGACTTGATGATCACAAAGGTCTTTTGCAACCTTAAGAATTCTATGATTCCCTAAAACTTATCTGAAGCCTCTGCTGCTAAAGGAAGTGGCCTAGGCAGTCCCTGGTTGTTCTTGCCTGAAGGACAACATGGAGGAACCCCAGTGATGTAGTGCTAGTGTTATGCCACTGGCTCGACTGCCTATGCCCACTTGGATCTTTCAGCATGGCTGAGAATTAACATTGGTGGGTAAGGTCCCTTGCTGGTTGTGCCTGGTACCTGATAACTGCTGTAGGTTCAAGCTGTCTTTTTTAAACATGCCCACCTGCCGCTCACCCCTCACCTTCTGTAGAAAGGCATTTTGAGACTAGATGTGCATCACTACCATATCTACTTGTTAAAGGAAACTTTGCTGCTGGGAGAACATCTTTTCCAGAGCAATTTGTGACTTTGCTTAGGGCCGCCAGCTCCTGCAACCACATCACAGCGTATAATAGCTAAGGTAGGAAATACACGGCTGTAGTTGTCCTGTGTTGTACTTGCCTTTGCTACTGGCAAACTCTTAGACAGAGGAAATGTTCAGATAAACACATTTCTCCCAAAGTTCATTGCCAAATCGGAGAGTTCAAGTAGCAGATAATATTTTGGTGCCTTAAGACAGAAACCTCTTCTGTCCTTGTTCAACTAAAAGTCATGTTAATAACTGTAAGTGCACTTATTAATAAAGCTAATATTTTATGTAAAGCACCTCTGAAGTAATACTTAAACTACTGTATATATAGCATTTACTGGAAGATGTCTGAGACTTCCCAGATGCAACTATACCTAATCTAAGGGCACTGAAATATGATGTAATGATACTACTTTTCATGTTTGAAATGTGCAGGTACTGTAAGTATCCTAAACTGCTAGCAAGTACAATGCCTTAATAATAATACATAATTCATTTTATAGACTAAATACATGATTTTGCTGAAGTTTGTCCAGCTGTCTGACTTGATGTATTCAATCTCTCTTGCAACATAACATTGCCTTTCCTCTTCTGCATCTCCACAGTCCAGATTTAAAGGAACTGAGAAGAAAATGTTGGTTACGCAAAATTTTGCAAGAAATTTATATTGTCACCATATATTCTAGATCATGCTTTTACTCTTCCCTCTTGCTGTTTTTTACAAGGCTCCACAAGGGATCAAGTACGTTGCCAGTGGTGCCCCAGCAGGTCTCTGTTTCACATGTGCTGTAATCCTAGGGTGAGATGGAGTGCATGGGGTTACCGGGCTTTGGAGTGTCACTTTGGACCCACATGTGGGCTCATTGGCAGCACAGCTTGGTTCAGGGCGTGCTTTGAAGCAGAAGCAGGGTAGTGGCTCGCTGAGCAAAAGTAAGGGAGGGAGAGAATGTTCTCAGGTCTAGAAATGTTCCTGTAGTCCATTTCCAATTCCTCGATAATTCATGTTGTGATGTGTTCACTTTTGTGCACACATGGAAAACTGGCAGAAATTGTTCTCCATCCCTTCCCTGTAGCCCCTGATGCTCTTCTGACAGGGCCCAGGAAGACAGCTTCTGTGATGCGTTAACAGGCTGCACGGTGAGTGGCATTCTCTTCTTGACAGCTTGTCAAGGTACCTTGTTAGCAGAGTGCTCTTAAAAAGTGCTATTTTACTTAAGTGTTGATGTGATGTAATCTAAATTCAAAGGGAGAACTTTAATCATACTTTTTGGAAAGCTAAGCACAATGATTGTGCCCTCCAACATTTCCTCTTGCAAGGCTGCAGGGCTTTGCAGGATGGAGTATACTGCTACTTTTTCCTTTTCTTGTATTTACCAAGAGGGAGGGGTGCTAGCAGCAACCGTAATAAACTTCAGCAGAGGGCATTTCCCAATGAGCTGATGACTGATTGGTTTTAATGACCCTCAGCCTTTCTCTGGGTCATTAACTCTCCTAGGTAGTTATTAATCCCCAGGAAACGTCCTGGGTCTCAATGTTCAGTGCTTAAAGACAAGACAGTCTGTTGCAGATATTTTTCCTACAAAGCATCCAAGACACACATTCAACTGAATATTTTCTTTTCAGTCCAGATGTTCCAGTGTTTTTCAGACTCCTGGAGAAATCTCCTCTTATCTTAGTGATTTATTTTGGCCTTATGTTGAATTGGGTGGTTGCTGCTATTCCGTGGCTGCAGGAGAGGGAAGGTTTCTACACCTTTGGTCTTTGGGGCCTTTGCTCTCACTTCATTAAGCTAACAGCAAATGTCTGCACACAACATAATGATTGTTGGTAATTTATTGGCCTAATTCTTGCTTTCTGTCCTTTTCAGTTACTGTGCTGCACTGATGCCCAGAGCAAGAGCCACTCACAGAGGAAGGAGAGATTGATGCCGTTACAGAGGCTGGCACAACCACGTCCTCTCCACGTCAACAATTAATGCAATGTTTTCAGAGCCGGGGGTGAGGACCTCTGTGGTTCAGCAGCCACAGCATGGAGTGAATGGAGGATGCCTCAAAGAACCAGAAATACTGTCATTTTACTTGCACGTGCTCTTAGTTCCTTTAAAATATGACTGTTTAAAATCTCAGGGAGGGACTTTGGAAACATTTGCATGATGATGAAAAGGCATCTGCTGTAAGGCTCGGCTGAGTCTCGGGGAAAAAACATTTTGTCTGCCACCTTTGTAGGTGCAGAAGTACATTAATGTACCAATGCCTGACTCTGCACATATCTGAGGTACAGTGCTGGGAAATCTGGACACCAGGTGTATCGTGGGATGCCCCTGAGAAACTTCAGGTGCTGTTTATGGACAAACTCTTCCTTGAATATTAAATGTTTTGGAATCTTTAACATCAGAAACTGTTTATTGCTACTTGATTAGACTAAATTATGTGAGGTATTGCACATATTAGAGTAATCCTTCCAGGGAACACATGCACTGGTGAAAATTTATAACTGGCCTGAGACTGTGATACCCATAAAAGTTCCTGGTAAAACCACTTTCTGTTACACACTTTTGTGTCTTGGTGTGTCTCTGGCTGAATCCAGGATCTTGGGAAGGCCAAATTGCCAAACTGTCCCAAAAACACATGGAAAAGGAGAAGAGTAGACCTGAGGAGGGACTCCGGTTCAATAGAGATCACAGACTTTGCTGTGCTAAATCTCTCATTTTCTTCACTGAGTAGGATGTTGGGGGTGGGATAAGGCCCTGTGCAAGAAGTAACTGCTTCCCCTTTTTCCGTGGGAAATGATTCTCCTTTTTCTCTGCAATCATGGGCTGAATTGCTTTGCTGTGTGTTAATTTTTTTTCATATATCTATTTAAATAACTTTTTGTGCTTGTTCAGACACCAATAACTTCTGTATTACTCCCGGTTCTTCTAGGAAGCAAGCGTTACAGCACCTTTCCTGTGCAGAGCTTCCCTGGGCTCATTTTATGAGCTAGGAAAATTACACCTCCAGTAAAGAAACAAAAGCTTTCCATTGCACATAGTTCCACTTATAAAGTTCTTCCTGTAAAAACAGGCCTATGATCAGCTTCTCAGTCCTAAAGCATAATATATAAAAGGACAGTTGTAAAATAATCCTACCCACCAAGAACAGCCTCTTAAAAATTATATTGTTTTCCGTCTAAATGCTCAACTCTATAATATCTTTATCTCTAGAGGCGACGGTTTGTTGTTTGGTTTTTTTCCTTTGATTTGGCACCCATGACTAGCCTGTAGTTGCCAGTTTATAATCGAGTTGTTTTTTCTTCATTTATTCTGCAGGCACTCTGGTCAGTCGGGCTGCAGGACTCTGGCTGCAAATGGTGCAAATGTGAAACAAGATTGCCACCTTCTGGAAAGGCCTTAGAAACTGAGGTGAATGGGATGTGTTGCGATTTGGGAGATATTTATTTATTTTAACAGATCTAAGGTGATGGTTGTTATTAATGTTTGCCTTTCTGGGTGTGTTGTAGATAACAGTGCAGCTGGTCAGAAGCTGAGCTCCTCTGCTGTGATGAGTCCATGGCAGCCTGGAGACAGCCACTCAGGGAAGCCATTGCAATCATGGTGAAGTTCAATCTTCGGCTTTAGCAACATTTGCTACCCCTTGAAAGCCCTGAAATACAGGGAGCATACATAATGACCAATTTAAAGATACTAAGTAATTATAGATGTGGGATGTGTAACTGGTTAGAGCTGTCTGTGCTGTCTTAAAAACTGAAAAAGACTTGTAGTAGCTCAAATATTCCTGTTGGGGATAACAAAGGACAAATATTTCATATTTGATCCCTTTCAACTATCTCTATGTAAATCCAGTGATGAGAAATGTGGGTGTTTAATAACAATGCTTGGTTTTCAGAATTTCTTTTTGATTCTCCCATTTAATGCCTGGAAGTGAATCTAGCAAAGATTGTTTCAAGCACCACAATATCATCTCAGTGTCAAATGTACATCTGTGTGGGTAAACTCTTGCAGTCCAGTTAGTTCCAAACCACAGGTGACTTCCTTAAAAAGCAGAAGCTGTGATACCAGAACTGAATCACTTCACTGGCCACGTAGATGAGTACTTTAACAGTAGAGCAAGCAATGTCACATTTACATTCTACTGCAGTTACTCTCCTTAAAGACATGTATGTAACAGTTGGCATAAGTCAATGAAGAAAGTGAGGCTGTAGACCTCATATGCAGTATTTTTTAAAAAAATAACTATATCCCTAACAATTTTTAAGGAGCACTATTCCAAGCTGAATATCTGGTACCACCATGGATGGAGAGCCCTGCTACAGTGGGTGCACTTGGCTTGGCCATGTGAACAGGCGACCACGGCCAGAGGTCTCCCTGGTTGCCAAATTACATTCATGCTGTTTCTTGGCTCCTGATTCTGGCTGTGACTGATCTCTCCCCTGAGATGCCAATAAGAGATAAGCAATGTGTTTGCTTCTTTGTACTTTTGGCACAGTTTGCATAAAAACATAAACTGGTCTTTCTGACCTGTTGTCTCAAAGTGGTGCACTTGTCAGGGGTGTTCTGCTCTTCAGAAGTGACTTGAAATGGCACCTCTGCTGTACCATCATGATGCAAAATTATTTGTGAAGACTGAAGTTGCTTCACTGATCTTTTTACAACTGTAAGGGAAGAGCAAGCAGACTGTATGGAAGCTGTATCGCCATACACCCATACTAGGGGTAAACCCACTTATCCAATGTCTATGGGAAATGGCTAAATGCTGCATCATCCAAACAAAACTGTGCAAACTCCATTTACCTTAACTGACCTCTGAATACATTAGTGTGTTGTATTGTATTTTTACATTAGGCATTTATTTTTCACCAATATGAATAATTATTTGTCATTATTGTTTACAATATGTCACTTCAAGTGAACTGAACTCATATCTACTAGATATAGCTGACTGAAGTCCTCTTACACCGTTACCCTGCAATAAGGAAAAGCTTCAGAAGAAAACCTACTCGTGAAAGAGACCTTTTCCTTGTGTATTTTGTTAAGGACGTCCAGAAAACAGAGACAAAAATAACCCTGAGAGTACCAACTACTTGATGCTTATTGATGAAGAAGAAAATTCCCAAGCTTTTGGAAACTGGACACTTCCAATGCTCAGAGGTGACTCCAGTTTTGTCTAATATTGTTTCTGAAAAACGCAGCAGCCCATAACGAATTGCACGTAATGTGGGAAGTGCTGAGCAATGTGCTGTCTGAAAGTAACCTTGGTGTTGGTAAGATTGAGAATGATACCCTAAAATGTGGTTAAACTAAGTTAGTAAATGTACAAAATAAGCACGCCTAAGATCTTGCTTTGAAAAAGAACCAGCTGAACTAAGCATTCATTGCAGACTTGACTTTGAATTTAAACAAAAACAACAAAAAGAAAATCCTCATCTTACAGCTTTGGGTGACTGTGCATTGGCTAAGGGATGATGCAACGAGCCACTGACAGAGCATGAAACAGAAAGAAAACTGTGCCCAGGTTCTGTGTTTAATGAGCTGATGCCGTGTGGGAGGCTGTTAGTGCTCTTGGGAGGTTTGTGTGACAGGCACATCCCGTCAGGCTGTGGCTGTGAGGCCGCAGTGGTGGGATTAACCTCACATATGTTCACTTAGGTACAGCTGGCCATGCGCAGCCACAGCAGGACAAGGCTCAGATGCACTGTTTGCTTCCAAAGGCAGGGCCTGAAAGCTGGAAGGTAGGTATATCAGCTGTTATTTATCTGATGGGAGTTAGACTGAACCGACTGACTCATTTAGTGGAGGTCATTACTAGCACTTTGCAGCTGTCCAAGGAAGACTTCAGACTCCCGGCTATGAAGCACTTGTGAAGTAATGCATTAATTCCTATCAAACTCAGTGCTTGTTTCTTCCTTTTACAGGATTTGCTTGGTGAAACAGCAAAATGAAAGTGTATGCCCAGGGACAGACCTATAGCACTAAGTGTAACTGCTGAAAATTTGGGGAGAGCTGCCAACTAATTAACACATCCAAGCGGCTTAGCTTTCCTGCCACGTTACAGCTTCAGAGGGACTATTGAGGGAGCCAGTTGGGAGCACAGTAGTGCTCTGTGCCTATTTCTAAACTTCTGATATGTGAACAAGTGACAAACTGGAAGAAGAAAAACATTCAAATAAATGCTTTTAAAGGACCTTAGGAATAACTTAGAAGCACCTGTTCCTATGAATATTAATATACAAATTAAAAAAACCAAACAAACCAAGAAACCCATGCTCTGTATGGAAGTGCTGGTAAGATGCTTAATACAGAAGGGGTTATTTAACAGGGTTGTCTCTAGTACTTATGATTCTGACACCTTCTTAGAGTCAAATTTATCCCATCTCCTATTCCACCACCTGAGATCCAGGTTTTCATAAGGAATCAACCTGGTAAATGCCTTTGAAAACAACCTTAGAGGCCTCTTGGCTATGTGGAAATCCAGTGCTTGATTTACTCTCTGAGCAAGGCTGGAGTTTGTCCCCTGGGAATTCTGGGACATACACGTGGTGTGACTGGACCTTTCTTTTCTGTGATGCACCAGTTAGATATTAATTGTTGCCTTCATAAGGACTTTGAAAGAGCTCATGCTCCTTCTCCCTAGGTACTGGGTATCTGTCAGGCCTGCACAAGCAATCTGGCCTCTCCTTTTTTGGGTCTCACATACAGCAGCCTCCAGTATTAGCTCTATTTTATGGCTAGACCACAGACAACTTCTTAAAAAATGTTCCTTGTGCATACAGGCCTTTTCTGCTATGCAAGTGAGAAGGAGCTTTACAGCAGAACCTGTCTGTAACTTTTACATCCAGGAGAAGACTACCATGGGAAGCAGGCACTGGTCTTTCTATTGGCAATCATCAAATCTTCACTTGGACTGAGCAGTGCCACAGCTATTTCTTATTTTGGCTTTCCTCTGTCTTCTCCTTCTCTGTGGGCTGGTGCTTACCCATTCCGTGGCCCATGGACAAGATGCAGTGGTCTCCAGGAAAAGTAGTGCCCTGAGCATGCTGGAGAAACTGCCAGGCATAGAGCAGGGGCTGCAGCTTTCCTTCCCCAGCAAAGAAAAATCAGCTTTTTTTCTTTAACCCTTTGTCTTTCTAGTTGACCTTTCGAAGTGTTGATTTACTGAGGAAACCAGCATCAGAGAGCAGGCCAGGTTTAAATGCCTTTTGCTGCATGTCAGACTTGCTGCATACTTTAGTGAGCAATCCCTGGGCTGGCACAACTGCCCTCCCTGTTAGTGTATGGGCCTTGGCAGCAAGCTCTCTGCGCTGTCACACTATCAGCTCTTCAGACCAAGAAAAGTCAGGCTCTAGCTTCAATTCCCTGTACTTCCACGTTGTTTTCTCAATAAAGATCAGCAAACCTCTACCTTAAGTTTTAGTAATCAACAACTGAATGGATACAAACAGAAGTAAATATAATCTATTATTACTACAGCTTGGACTCCACAACTGAACGTTTAGAAATGGATAAAATTTTCTGCTGCCTCAGATTTCCCCCCCC
>VZTU01000820.1:21855-90866 GCA_013400835.1 Zapornia atra
CCCCAAGTGCCAGATCTTTTCTTTTATGTGGTTATATCACCATTCAGAGCATTATAAATACACAGCGATGTACGGTTGTGCTGCATTTTGTGGCTTTAAATTCTACAGCCTTTTTGAAAAATTGCTCTCCTGGTCAAGAGGGCAAAACATGCCAAGTTAAAACCCAGAAGAACTCTTAAAGAAGGCTTAAAAACATAATACTGCTTTTCAGACAGACATCTGCAACAGCTGTAGGAGAAAACGCTGATGAGCTGTTAATGCATTAGTGTAGGACTGACATGCTAGTAGTGCCACCTAGTGAATAAGGAAGAATTCGCAAATTTCTACACCCCTCTACTAAATGAAGTTACGGCTTCTACAGTTATAACGTGTAGAAGAATCGCTTTAAGAAGTAAATATGTTTTCGTCAGATTTAAAGCTTGAAATTCTTGGACTTGAAATAACAGATCGTATTTATGCTACTTGTCTATTTGGCAAAGGGCTGCCACAAGGTGGTACACATCAGGTCACAGGCTTCATTTGTCGGAGATACAATGTCTCATAAAGCCAGTGCTGGTTACTTTTTGTGGACACTTTGAAAAGCTTCCCACTCTGTGGGAACTTGTTTTATGCTCAAGCAGGCACACAGGGGTAGCATGTGCATTTGATGCTGTTCCTGAGTGACATCTTCACTGGCAGGCTGTAAGGATGTGACAGCAGGAAATCAAGTGCAGCTGCAAATTTAAATTTATTTATTTATTTAAAAGAGTAACTTTGAAATCTCATATTTTGACTCAAAAATATGCATCTCTATTTTGTATCCATCCTCTCCAAGATGATCTGGGGCACTGCTTTCTGTTCCTTGAACTGTTTTAAACACGATGAAATCCTGAGTGATTTTGGGTACTGTCTTGACTACTAATGACACGCTTGGCTGATAGGGAAAAGAGATTGTAACCAGATAGCATAGCTTTGCAGAGAGCTGCACACTGTAAAGTTTTAGGTCTTACACACACTCTGAAGATATATACAGGAGACTCAGTGTTTTACTTTTCTTGTATACCACAAGATGTGGGTTAATGCAAACAAGTTTTTGAAAGTATTTCCTTTAAAATATGCACACACACACACACCAAAAAAAAAAAAAGGCTATTCAAGTAATGTGGAAAGAAAAGCAAGAAAAAAAAATTGCTTCTCTGTCTTTGGCTGAAGTAGTTTTTGTATTTTTGGGTGGTTTTTTTTTTCTCTCCTTTCTTCACTTCAAACCATCTGAAACACACATTTGAGATCAAAATAGTTACTGGAAACAAGAATGCTTACCATCAATAACCTTGATGCGTCACCCTGCTGGCTTCCTGCTTTGATGTATTTGTCTTTTAAAAGGAGAGAGATACTTAAGAAAAAAAAGTTTTTTGCACTTTCTCTCTGCTTCAATTATTTAAGAAAAAGAAATCTGTCTGTCTGTCCTACAGTTTTTGTTGATTTTGGTAGTAATTGCTGTCATTCCCCTTCTTATACCATTATTCATACTTTAGGAGCTCCCTGCCTGTAGTTGAGTGCAAATAAAGGCTCCCTTGTGGCCTGCCACACGCTGACTGGGCCCTGTTGTGGGATGGCTCTGGTTTAGTCGTGTATTATTGTTGGTTGGGTTTTTTTTTCCCTTCCCCTGCTCTGAATGGATCTCTTTGGTTAGTTTTACTGGGATGTGGAGGTCTGTGATTGCTCTGCTTGGCAGGTCTTTCTCTGCCAGAAAAAATGGAGCAGGCTCTGTTCTGAGTGAGTGCCTCAAAAAGGCTTTCCAGCCTGGATGAACCCCTTCTTGAATGAGGCCACCAGAAATTGTGGAAAGGAAATGCAATTAGGGAAATATCAGCCCCAGCGCCTAGATGTATCTTCAGGAAAACCAACCAACAACAGATGCACAGTCTATTGCTGACCTCCAAGGTCAAAAATTTGCCCATTTAAGAGAAAAATGCTTTGGTGACTAATGGAGATCTTTAAGTAACATCCTTTCCCAGCCCAGGAGAGTGGTCATTTCAGCTTCATCAGAAAACTGCTTCTGAATTGTGTCATGAGCCCTGATAACTAACCCGTTCAAAGTAGAAACAAATTCTGAAGCATTCAGAAGGGACTCTGATCTTTCATCTGTAGCCATAGGGGGTTGTGGGTGAAAGAGCGTGAGCACTCTGGCCATGCTAAGAATAGAGAGAGAGAGATCTTGTGTCGGTGCAGCAATAAGCATGTGGAGGGTATTTGTTTTTCCAAAAAGTCATTCTGTTTGATGCACTAAATCATACTCCTATGAGGTTAAATTTCAGATATAAATAAAGTAGAAAAGTTCAGGTGGCTTTTTGTTACATTAATGCTACCCCCTTGTGCATAATGCACATTTGTTTTGATAGCAGAACCTTTCACAACACAATTGTGCAATATTTACTAGTCTGGCCTACTCATATAATTTTTTCCCTTCAATGTGTGTGTGTTTAGGACAGTGGGCTAAAAAGTCTTGAGATTTATTCAGAGTTTCAAAATCAATGTAGCTTTTTTCTTTCATATTTAAGCAACACTTTACTACACATCTGATGTTCTTGTCTCCAGACAATGTCAGAAGAAAGCAAAGGAGAAAATGGTGAGGATCCCAGGCTAGGGTGAGGTTTTGGCATGAACTGTTTATGCCACAGCACAGAAGAGGCAGCTCCAAAGGGATGGAGCTACATGCCTTTCAAACCCGTTCTTTCTGAGAGCCAACACAGGCCTTGGCATGGGATCACACAACTCAGACTCTTCAGAAAGTCCATATTTGTTTGTCTGGATGGTCAGATAAAAGACATTTACTTGCCCATTGGTGAGGCAAACCAATGACATACCAGGTGTTAATGATAGTTTCTTGGGGCTGGGGAGGCAATCTTTTGCGTCATAGCCCTGTCTTCAGTGCTCCTCCTGTGCTCACATTCTTGTCTTTAATGCATTCCCAACCCATCAACAGTCAAGATGTTTGTGTAACTTCCCATCATGAATGCATAGAGAATACCTCATTTGGCAAGTACAACCCTCTTCATGATTCCTCATGGCTCTAGATTCTTCCCCTGCTTAGTGGTCTGTGTCCATCCTGAAGAAGCCGGTTCACTCACTGGCACTTATCGCAGGTTGGCTTTTAACGCTGGCTCTGCAAAAAAGCCCCAATTCCCACCAAAGTAAACAGCTAGCTGTTAATATGATTGAAATTCTCTAGTGTGTTTAGCCAGTTTTGCTATTTTTGGTGCTATTAGGTTAAGAGGCACTTTTGCTTTCTGTGCACTCTGTCTTTCAATTTCTGTTTGATTAGCTGTGGGCGAGCTGCCTTTTTTGGAAGAGAGAGGAAAAAGACTCTCAACAAGCTTTCAAGGCTATTTGATTTTTGTCCTTTCCAGCTGAGAAAGCTATCTTTGATCTCAAACAACTGAAGTCAGATGGCAACTAGTGACTGCAGTCATTCTTTGCTATGAAAAACATACTGAGGGTCATGTATGTTCATCACTGATATCAGGCTACTGTAGACAGCTTGCTTCAGTACAGTTCAGATGGTCAAAATCAGAAGCCTAAATTTTCAAATGCAGTGCAGATGGATATAGATATTGACTACACATAGCTACAAATTATCACTTATGCTGACGTGACTGTAAGGAAAACTCATCTTGTTTCCATAACTTCTAGCTTGTATGCTAGATACAGTTGAGAGTTTGCTGTGCCTTACTTGTTTCTATGCAGTCTTTCCTGAGTGAAGGAACAGGATTATGTTTCTGTAGAGTTGCATTTACTTGTTTGTTCTGCTGAAGGTGATGACAGTGAAAGCAGCGGAACAGTTCAGGCTGACTTTCCTTATCAAACTGGTCTTATGCTTTGGCACCCAGTAAGTGCTTTTGTATTCAGCATTCATAGTGATTTCCCGTGACCCTTGCTGAGAGATTTGAGATATTCCTACTCTAATAGGATTTGCAGAGAGATGCTGGGAACATTGGCCATGAGCTGGCTGGCCAATGCCATGTCTCCACCGGTGACATGTCAGTGCATGCCTGCACCAGCTGATGGTTGAATGATAACTCTTTTTTCCATTGCTAGATGGCATTGTGTCTTAAGGAAGGAAATGCTGCACAACTATCCATGCTCATTTTAATCAGCATATCTTTCTGTTATGCTCTAGCAGCTGTTTGTTTGGTTTGGTTTTGGGTTTTTTATTTCCAGGTAGAACCTGTATTTTTTTTTTAATTCTGATTCAAAATACCTATTCAGTTAAAGGAGTTGTTATTACTGTGCCTCACAATTCAGAGAAAACCGAATCTCGAGAAAAGCAACTCAGGTGCTTTATCTTCATTGCCTTCTAGAGGTGACTCGCAGCCTTAAGTTCGAAGCTTTCTACGTAATGATGTGCTAATGGGTAGAGCTGTGCCTCTGAAAAGTTTTCATTCTGTTGCAGAATGACTTAAGAAAGATCCCTGTTTGAGAAGTGTACTGGGCAGAAAAGGGCTTATGTACCAGAACAGGTACCTTCAATGTGAAGGTGCACATCTAGCACACATTTACACATCTAGCAAGCTCTTGCAGGCTAATGCAAAAATGCATGTAGTTCCAAGCTAACCTTGCTTCACTTGGGGGGAGGTGGGGAGGGAAAGAAAATGTTACAGAAGGAGCAAAGAAGAAAATTTATGCCTTCGACTGACAGAGGCTTGGCACAGTAGGCTAACTTCAAAGTGTACTAATACTCTCCAGAGATCAGTAAACATGATTAATATATAGGCTGTGGGATATTCTTGTGTGTGTGAAGTTACATAGACTTCTAAAAACAAAAACAACTTTTATATTTAATGTCTAATGCATTCCATCTGGTGGAGTGTGTATCAATATGTTCTTATTAAGGGCCAGATTAGGGACACAGAGCACATGCTGAGTAGCAATTTAGTCTGCAAATAGTGCAATAGCGCTGTTCTAATGAGGAAATCATCAGCATGTGAGTTTAAATCTCCCGTATCGCTGTGTTTAGAAAAGCAGCAACATACTGCTCCAGGTTTTCTCTTCTGTGCCATACCTATTGGCCCCCTTTAGCAGACAGCATGTGGAACCTTGAAGCTCTGATACTCATTTTTATTCTGTGGTGGGTCTGCTCTGTGTCAGACTACATGGTCTGTGTTACTCATGCCAGTGTGGCTTTACTGGAAATTCTTTCCCAGAAGTTGCTCTTCCTTTGTGGATCTTAATTTAGCTTAATGGGTGATACATCTTTTCATCAGCGGATGCCATGAGCCTAGAGCACTGTACTGATGGGTCTTTTGTTTCATGTAGCAATCGAGCTCTGATTCAGGTGTCCTGAGTCATCTGTTCATATGCCTTTGCTTTCTTTAAATGTCAACATTTCTGGGTTTTGTGCATTTGTATTTTGTAGACTTTGAGGAGTCTCCTTTGGATAGTGTAGGGCAGTTAAATTCCAGTCTTTGTCCTATCTAGCAAACAGTATAATCTGTGCTCTTCTGTTATTGCTGGTCTTCCAGCTGGTGCAGGAACCAGTGTTTGTAAATGGCCGTGCCAGTTTCCTTCTAAAATGAAGGGGGTGGAGGGGTAAGTTTCAAGTATTTTCTTCCTTTCTGCATTTCTCCCTGAAATTATTCTTACCAAAGTTATAAGCTGTGCATTATAAACTAAGTTTCCCTGTTCTTCCTCCTCTGCAGCTGTTGAACAGTCGGCAACCAGCTGTAGGTTAAATGAAGAACTCTGAGGGCATCGGGGATTTTCTGCTGGCATTGCTGCTAGCTCTGCCTGAAGCCCCACTCAGGTTTGCCGAACATGGTGCAGAACACATGTGTTCCCTCTGCTCTCTCAGCTGCAAATGCTGTGAGCCTGGAGAATACAGCCTTTTCCCGCTGTTATATAAGCTACCTTGGCCAGGCCGTGCCAGCTGCCCTTTCACCCAGGGCATTGCCTGGTACGGTCTATGAGTGAATGCAGTGAAAGGTACATTAGTTTTCTTCATTCAACTTCTTTGGAAAGAGGGGCTATCCAATGTATGACCTAAACTTGTGTCCTGGTTTCTGCTGAGATTGAGTTAATTTTCTTCATAGTAACTAGAATGGAGCTGTGCTTTGGATTTGTCTTGGAAACAGTGCTGATAACATAGAGATGTTTTTGTTATATAGAAGCGGTTTTTGTTATTGCTGAGCAGAGCCTACACAGAGCCAAGGTTTCTTCTGCTTCCCACAGTGCCCTGCCAGTGGGATGGCTAGGGGTGCACAAGGCATTGGGAAGGGACACAGTCGGGACAGCTGACGCCAACTGACCACAGGGATATCCCACACGATAGGACTTCATGCTCAGCTTATGAGCGGTTTGGGGAAGAGGAAGGACTGAGGAGGTGGTGGCTTTGGGTGTGATGTTTTTTGTTACTGATGTCACTGAGGGAGTGATGGGCATTTGCCTTCCCACATAACCATGAACGAGTGGCTGCGTAGTGCTTAGTTATCAGCTGGAGCTAAACTGTGAAAACTTGTGAAAACCAAACAGTGGAACATTGTGGATTTCAACCTGAAATCCACAAAATAGTTGTCTGCAATGTGCAGAGAAGTACCTGGTTGTCTAGTATGGATTGTCTTCTGTATCTCAAACAGCATGGTAAATTTGGATCCTTGGTGATAGGAACATGGGTCAACTAATATCTGTATCAGCGATAAAGACCTGATCATCTCCTTTCTGGAAATATTATTTAAAACAAACTATTTTGAGGTGTAAACCTACTGCTGTTACTGTGGGTGCCCAAGAGAAGAAGAACAAGTAGTTTTTATGAGGGCTTCAGTCTGTACATTGTACACTGCTTCGTTGGTCAGAGTGGGAAAACTGGGATGTGGACACATCCTAATATTACAGAAGAGATACAACTCTCTGAACTTCAGCTGTCCAGTTAGAAATGGGCCATGGGCATCCTGGAGGCTGGAGCTCTCCCATTCTGACTAGCATACCAATATTATCAAGGGAACACATCCAGGGCTGATTTTCTGGAGGAAGCCCCATCTTCATCAGGCTGAGTGGGATTGCTGTGGATCATGGCTTTCTTGCAAGACAGAAAGAAATGTCTTAGGGTGTTTCCACTGCTGTGGAGTTACCAGTATTTGGGAGGATTTAACTGATGTTAGTGAGATACTATTTGGGGATTTTTCTCTCTGATCCATGGAATGAAGTTAGAATAACAAAAGCACTAAGTACTTGCAAGGATTTGGATTTGCTATAGTTGATTTAATTTTGAGTTGATTGCTGAAATTTGTAACTACATTTTTAAAATGTACTTTTATTGTCCTGTAATTTGACCATGGATCAGTGTAGTAAATCCCTGTTATACAATGTTCTTGGCAGCATGTTTGCACTGGAAATCTGTTTGAAATCCAATCAGTATTCTAAAATCTTATGAAAATTTGGTGCTTTGTTCAATAACAACAGTCAATTAACTCAGACACTTATATATGCAACCTTTTCAATCTGGTTCCCTTGCCTGGGATTGCACAAGCAACAGGATGCATCAGGCTTTGACTCAATATACTCTGTAACCAACATGTGCAGAATGTGAATAGGGTTTCCACTGGGGACATTGAGCTCTAGGATGGAAATAGCAATCCTTTCTAAAGGCTTTTAAAATTCATATTCCATCAAAACCAAGCGATTAGGCATTTAATATTGGTGTGATCAGTAGCTTCTTGTTCGAAGGATTCTTCTCTTGAGGATGAAATTAAAAGCCTCGGGGCACTATTGGATTGAGAGAGAGCAGGCAGTGAAGTTCTCCAAAACTGACAGGATTCTTTTTGATTGAAATCCATTCTCTTTTGCCATCTGCTACACTAATCTTGATCTGAAATGCCGTAAGCTGTCCCAGGTTGCAAAGGGTTAATTAAATATTAAGATGTTTACATTAAGGTTTCCCCCTCTGGATTTCTCTATCAAAGAGAAATAACACAATAAACCACAATCTTTTGGAAGGTATTTCTCCTCTGGGAGAGAGACATTTACAGAAATCCCGGACATGAAAATGTCAAGCGTTACTCATCCTCTCTGTGTTTTTTTTTTCTTTCCCTTTTTGAAGTATGTTTGCTTCCACTTGGTAGCTGAGGGTGTCACTGCTTGTTATTTGATACGTGGAACTGGGGCACACAAAAGAGTGACTAATCCCATTTACTGGAATTTTACAGTTTTCATCAAGGCCACAGTTTCCATTTCAGGCTTTATAGTAAAAGCAAAACACAAACTGGCAAACTGACTTATGTTATTGTTGTTGTAAATTGAATATGGATTACTGTTACAGTAAAAGGGTCCTTTTTGAAGATTGCTTCTTGAATTGAAAAGAAACTTGCCTTTAAATATTTAATTAGGGGCAGTTTATGGTAACTATATATACAGAACAGAAGGCTCCCTGTCCTTTGCTCAGCAGTGCCAGCCAGTGTATTGTGTCCTGTTGCAAGCAGGCAGGCTCGCTGTCTTTCTCTCTGTGTCTTGGTCTCTCTTTTTTCTTTTTAATTTTTCTCTTCTCAGGACCAATGCATAACATTTTGTTGTAGCCATGTAACTCATAGTTATCAGTGAAGAATACGTGCCTTCCTGCTATCTTGAATAATTTTTGCTTAATGTTCTTGAGGGAAAACCAAAACTTCATAGTCACTGTCTTAAGCTGTTCCTTGCATAAACCTTCTCTGCTTTTAGGTTCTGTAATGCTTCTACTGCAGTGGTGTTTCTAGAGTCTCGGCAAGGGCAGCTAGTGCAAGTCTTCAAAAAACGGTCTGAGCTTATTGTGACAAATCTGATTACCATTTTTTTTAAAAAAGAAAATCTAATTCTAAGGTAGCCATCTGCTTGCATTCCAGATCTAAGCCCCTTTCATTTAAATCACTGTGCTGGTCTCTCCTTGGTAGTCTCAGATCACTCCTGCTGCTTTTCCCCATTTCCGTTTTTGCTCCTGTGAGTTCCAGTGAGCACGTTATGTCTCCTTCCATCTTACACTCTCCATAATACACCTATTATACCCCACCTCGCAACCTCCTTTGCAGTGGATTGGTACAAGAGGGCACAGCTTTTGGAGTAACAGCACAGATGTAAGCGCATTAAAATGAGATTAGATTTATACAGAAATAAAATTAGGGTTGCCTGCTCTTTGTTTTACTGTGGATCCTACAGTACCTGGTATTTCTAAAACCTCCAGCTGCTGAGGGCTTGTCACATGAGGACATGACCTTCTAGGGGAGGCTAGAGGACTGATGTAAGTCAATTCTAAGGGATGGAAATCACATGTCTGGAAATTTCATGGGTTTTAGGCTATATATGTGATCAGCCCTTTTTATGTGAGATCTTTTTTAATGCTCCATGGATTTTTCTCCTCTTGTCTTCTGGAAAGTGCGTCTGCATAACAAAGTCTCCTTGACTACTTTGTGTGATGTAAGTATAGGACAGGTAGAGTCCTTATTTGAATGGAATCAGAAAAAGGAACTATCGAGACACAAAAGATAATGGCAACCTTTGGAAATAAATTATTAGGCTAATTAGCATTGAGAAGACTTCTGTTGTGAATTTAGGAGACTCTTGAAGATTGAAACCCCCTCTTGCTGTCGGCACTGGGACCATTTTCAGTTTCTTCAGACCAAATGCAGGTTTTGTCCATGTGCTGGTTCCATGTTGGGACCAGATGAGCCAGTTGTGCAGCCTGACCTGCTCTGGGGGTCTGAAATCTGGGATGTTGCCACAACAGATAAATCTGGGGACAGACTATCTGCATAGGTGGTAGATCAGGCCAGGGTTTGCTACACTGTAGTGCCAGCCTGCTCCACCTCTCTGTGGTGAGGGCTTGGTGGTGGCAGCACTCAACTTCCGTGCTCTGGGCTGAGTCAGTTTCTGGTGGGTTTGGTTCAGTCCCCTTAAGAGGACAGCCATGCTCACCTGACTCATACTTTGCTTTGATAGTTGGAATGGCTCTTTCCCATATAATACAATTTCCTTTCCCACATGATCCTGTGTCCAAACTAAAGGTCAGCCCCTCATCTGGTTTATATCATCATAGTTATGCTGATTTCATGCTTACGTATACTAACTAATGAGCTGGAAATTTACAACTAGCACTGTTACACAAATGGATGGAGACTCATGGCACTGGGGTCATCAACAACAACGTAAGGAGGTTGAGACATTTTGGAGTTCCTACTCATGACGTGCATAGCTGAGAATTTGGGAAAATCACGATGCCATGCTCTTTGTGGGGCTCTAGGGCTCTGCTTTCAGTTAGGTTTCAGCTTTTTATAATAAACTGTCTCTACTCCTACGCCATTCCTGCACAGGCTATTCTTCAGTGTAGGGCTGCTAACGAAGAGAACGTGGCCAGCCCAAGATGCCAGACCTTACTTGTAAAACTTGTGTTTGCTTAAATGGCAGACAACCTCAAAGCCCTTCTTGTTTGTAAGTCTAGTGAGACACAACAGAGCTGCTATTGCGACAGTGTATTGCGAGCAGCATAAGAAACTACTGTTGATGCCGGCGTAACTCCCTTCTGACTTAATCGCTGAGGGAGCAGTGGATGAAACTGGGAACTGTGCCACAACAGTGAATTGTCAGCAGCTGAACTGCTGTCTAGAAATGGAAAATGTATTTAAACATCTTCTGCTACTCTCCTCTCATGGAGTTTGAGGGATTTTTTCCCTTGTTTCTCCTGCCTAACCAAGCAAGAAGTGTGAACTTCAACTTCTATTCTCCCTTACAGACTTCTAGTATTATCACAAGTGTACCTGTCAAAAGACAGCAATATTTTTAGAGAGAATTTGAAACAGAATAAATTACTATCCAGCAAACACATTCTTCTAGTTTTCTGTTTTTTTAACTCTATGAAATGCTAGGCAGAGCCATGTTACACTTTAGTGGGCTTTTATGTCTGAAAATCTATATGACCAGATTAATTACTAAACAGTAGGTTAATTTTTTTAGAGCTGAAGCTGTAGGATGGCTATAACAATATTGCTCAGGTATTTTAACATCAGAAGTCTGCCAGCAGTGAGTAGTCCAAAGCTTCTCCGTGCTGATTCATGCTTGTCCCACACGTGTTCATTCCTCTATGGAGTAGGTTTTCCCCTCTCCTAGGTTTTTCCAGAAGGTGTCACTGTAAGGCAGTGATGGTCAAAAAGTATGTAGATTTAAAAATAAAAGAGTGAAAAGGACTTAATAGCTTTTATTTTCTTGCAATGATTATTCAACTCCTAATAAATCAACCTCAACAATTTAAAACATTAGAATGGGAACAAGAAGGGGAGCATCAAAGTTTCATCTTAATTTGAATTTACGGTCTGTTAAGAACATGTCATTCCAAAGAAAATTCAGCTTCCCAGGCTATCAGTTTAATAACTGAGAGTGTGAAACTATCAAAATGACCGAGCAGTTTTACAGCCTACTCTTTTAAAGCTCATCTTCTGTGTGTGCACACAGGGGTACATCTGAGAAGCACATCTGCACACCAGTGGATGCAACTTCATAATGAAAAGCTGCTAACAAAAACATCTATTTTTCCAGGTACTCAGTGAGATGTGGTCCGTTTGCAGACTTCAGCTTCCACTGGTCTGGGGGTCTCAGCCCAACGCACTGAGGCTGTTATGAAACAAGTGGGCAATGCAACACTTGGGAAATGTCGGTGTGGGTACGGACTGGGATGCAGTGCTGCAAGGGTGGGTGAGTGTGAGGGCTCCAGCCATCCGAAGGGGATGTACATCTTACAGTGAAATGCAAAGGCTCACACCTAGCAACAGTAAGTCAGAGGTGCATTGGTGGGCAACAAGTGAAGAGAAGAAAACTTGAGTTACGGCAGTTGCTAATGGGTTGCTGATATAATCTGTCATTGAAAAATGTTAGTACGGCCTGGAATAAAAGAGAAGAGGTTTTTCCAGTGAAGCCAGAAGCACTTTAGTACCTCTTGACCTCAGGCCAGCTGAGCACTCACCTGGAAAGATGCATCCAGCTTTGGTCCATTGGTTGGAGTGATGGTGAGTGTGGGCTGAAAGTGGAGAAGTACTAGCATGCCTGGTTAAGACAACATGATCTAGGTTCAGGAGAGTGTATGTCCTTCCTATGTCTCCATAAGATAATCATGTGCAAGCACTGGATGATTCATTCCTCTCCCACTTGCACCCTGTATAGGAAGGGTGCAGCCTCAGAAGTGATGCTACATCACATATTACCTATGCTGATACCATCACTGTAAACCACTGCATAATGTTCTTGGGGAGGATAAGGATGAGAGCAGCCCTTCTGCTGCATGCCTTTTGCAGACCTTGGTGCTGTGCCAGTTTACCAACAAGGAGACAAGGCCTCTGAGCTTCTGCCAGACTAGGAGACATCACCTGATACGGGTTTTGAAATTGAGTCTGTATGGCAGGACAGTGTCTTTGCTGTGGTCATGGTAGTCTTCCTAGAAGAACTTCATCTTGTGTGAAACCACTCTGGCAGGAGCAGTTTTTGGGCAGGGGTAAATGGATGAGCTCATGAGGCTCCTTTGAGTCCAGTGAGGCGAGAGATGCCCATGAAAAGTACAGTGCTCACGGCAGTCCTGGTTCCGCTTTTGCAGACTTGGTTTGTGGGCCCTTTGGAGTGAAAGTTCTGCAATTTCTGTTTCCTGAGGACAACCATCAGAGTGAGAGAAGGAGAGCAGGAGGGAGCAGGGAGGGAGGCAAGGCGAGCATCTGAGGTATGTCCCTGAAGGACCCTACCAAGGCAGACTTTCAAGTACTCATTCTTACAGCACATTCTTAGGCAACAAATTTTCTATTTAACCGATGTGTTGACAAATCAATCCTGATCTGAATTTGTACATTGCTTTGATTCTTCAGGCAAGTCTTGGATATGTAGCCAGATTCTTAATATAGAAGCAACTGGAAGTAGGTCATTTCCGCCCTTCAAATGCCATTAAAAAGCTCGACTCTGCTATGGAAGAAAGGGAAAAGTTTTCCCCATCTTTTCATCTTCCTAGGTTTCTGCTGTGCAAAGTGCTCTATGAAAATTAATTGGCTTCAAATAAAAACCCTGTTATTTCCTTTTTCCTTCAATTTTACTCTTCATCAGGACAGTTTTAATGAAATCCATCTATTTAGTTTGTGGGATTCTAGTAACGTACCTTCTCATTATACCATAAATAATGGTGAAGTAAAACTCTTGTGACTATTACTTTTAAACCAAAGTTCTGGGTTTTCTAATGGATTCCATAATACAGATTTCAAAGTTTACAGTAGTTTAACCATAGACAAATATTGTATCCTTCCCTCCTTTGTAATTCAGCTGCTCCTTATTTTCTTCTGCAGCTTCATATGGTTTAAAGATCTGTGCCTTCAGAGCCGTTCCATGCCTGCTCTCCTTATTAGGGGTCTCGGTGTTGGAACCTACAACTGAACACCAGAGTCCTTCCCTTTGTGTTCTTCAGTGACGTACACAAGAACTTTGAGGTGGTGTAAGAACAGAGGGATTCATGGCTAATAAATGCTTCATCTAAATGGATGAGTGTTTGAGCTTGGCTGTTAGCTTAATTCTAACCATAAGGACCAATAACCGCAGCATACTTTGGGTGGGAGAAGACATCAATCACTGTCACTTTTCAGCAGAAGAAAATGAGTGGAGAGGGAAGAAGCTGGGGTGGGTTTTAGCTTTTGGAAGCTGGGATGTAAGCTTTTCATCCAGACTAATTCTCTTCTGGGTTGTTGGTGTTCTTGACACTTTATTTCAGTGGTAAGATTAGTCCTGTTATTAGGTAAAATAAGATTATTATTATGTGTATTTTGACCACAGCTGGCTACAGATAAGTTTTTCAATTGTGTTTGATCTTAGGAAGACCTTCACTTAGATCGGTCTCTGGGTGTGCAGGGAGGTTTTCCACAGCAGCTCCCTTGTCCTTTCAGAACATCTCTGTTGTGCTCTTATTTCAAATTATTCAGCTTAGGGAGAAGTCTTGTGACCCCTGTCACAAGTTAACATGGTGCCATATCAAGTGTTCTGTAATTTCAGAAGCTTCTTTCTCATGGTCATTTCAAGCTTCGATTACATCGACATTAGTAGGCAATGAGAAGATTTGCTTTTAAATCATTGTAGTAGGTTTATCAGAGGAACTGATTCCTTGACAGAATTCTTTCTGATGTGGAAATTATTTGCTCCCTTTACTAAGCTTTGCATTCACTGTTTTACATGCTGAGGGTGAGCTTCTGGCCCTCCAAATGCCGTGAGAAGTTTTGCCTTTGACTTCTGAAGGTGAAGTCTTGAAATTTTGTCTTCAATGCAGTCTGTCTCTCCCCACAACCCTTATTTCCTCAGCAATCTCCTCCAATTATTCTACGATTATTAAAAAAACTTCATTGACACTGTCCCCTCATATTTGGTTTTTGGATACTATGTGCGCCCTCATTTTCAGCAGCAGCAGCAGCATCACTGCTCTCGCTGTCACGGGAAAGGGGCAGCTCTGACACTGCCTTGCTGTCTGTGCCCATTGCCAGGAGAGGATAGAGATCTCCTATATGTCTTATTCATTTAGAGGGATGCTTTTCCAACTGCAAAGCTTCAGCCTCGTAACTATATTCACCACAGATATTTTTTCTTGCAGACATATTCTGCCACATTGAAGCAGCTGAGATTTTGTAAATAAAATGAATATTTGTCTTTATTCAAGAAAACGGCTGCCATTCAGATGACTTGCTACTTCTCTTAAATCTCTGTCACTGCCTAATTTGTTTGAGAGCCAGCTGACTCATATACAATACATAAATGAGAATTAAATGAGAAGGACATTTGATCTGTATTCTTTTCCTAATCATTATTACTCTACCATGTCAGCTTCAGATTTATATCAGATTAAATTTTGAAAAGAAGGAAAGCTAACATAATCCAACAGGATCTCCCAATTAAACTTTTTCAATCTGTGGTATTTTTTTTCCCCTTTTGCTATAACTTTTGAAGCTTTAGTGGCCTGATCCGGTTGGAAATGTTCTGCTTTTACCCTTTGTGAAAGCATGGATGAAATTCCTGTACTGAAATAGTCATAAACAGTTTTGTCATTCACCAGTGGAACTGAGACTTTTCTTCTGAATCAACAGAAAAAAACCTCTAATATCTTTTGATAATGCTTTTTATTTACGAAAAAAAAAAGAAAGAAAAAAGGCATAGCTTTTAAAGGCAATAAAACTCAATAGGTTCATCATATATTTTTTTTCCCAAAAAAATAATTTTCTAAGCAGAATGTTTTTGTTGAAAAGGTTGGGTTCTCTTTTTCCACTTTTAATTTTAGCCTGACTTAAAAATTTGATGGATTGAATGGTTTCTTATGTTTTGTTGCCCTTTTTTTTCCTTTTTCACTACCATTTCTATGAATCTTGCTTCCATTTTCACTTCATTTGTCTTCTTACTGGTTTCCATTTTTATTTCCTTATTTATATGTATATTTATGTGTTGGGTTTTGTTTTTTTTTCTTTTGCTCTTCAAATGTCTTCATCATTGGAGGTCTGCATTCCTTTCTCTCCTCTATCATATCTCCTGTCCTTAAATATACTGCTGCTCTATTAATGAAGAGATGTCTGGAACCTCAAAATATACTTAAGAGGATCATTTTCTCTTCTTTTTTGAAAACCTGAGATTTTTATTGGCACCGTCTAGCACACAGCCGCTAAGGAAGAAAGTTAATTCACCAGGTATCTAGGGACTGACAGTAATACTTATAAAATGCATAGGGACAATGTGAAGTACATCTCCTGAGATGGGATTAATAATGTGGGTGTTGGAGGAAGAGAAGACTGTCAACCATTGCATTTGGCCTCACTAGTCAGAGACTCAGCATAAAGTGGAGTTGCAGTGGACCTGTGCAACTCAGCCTGGAAGAATACTAAATGTTTTTTCTGGGTCTTTCTCAACACATATGTGCATGCAGAACCATAACAGCTTTGATAACTGCAAAGTTTTAACTAAGCAGGTGGTGGGCAAGATTTGCAATAGTAGTTAAGTTGTAATTTTGGTATGCAATTTCTGTTGCAACAGCTCCCAGCCATGACTGACAAAAAGGAATTTGTGATCAGAGATGTTGATTGGGTGTGCGTCAGAAGATCCTCTGATTTCACTGTCTTCTGCTCAATGATTGTTGGGGACAAAAGAGTACACTTCCAGTTGCTTCATGTATTTAAAAATTTTGTTTCTAGACCTGTGATTTCTAGGGTTCCTGATACATAGGAGGTGTTTGGGAGAAGGGGGTTGAGCAGTCTTTTGAATAATAGCTGCAAGTCAGAGAATTTTATCAGAAAGTAGATTTAGTAGCTGAACTCTAAAGGATTTTAACAATATAGTACACATAAAATAGGTAATCTGCACTTGGAAGAGTGCTCTAGTGATCTTTAAAGTGTCCTGATACAGGCTGCATTCTTCTATTGGTGGTGTTTTGCTTTATTCAATTATCTAAATTTTTTTTAAAAGCACAGAAAAAATGACAATGCAAACCAATAAGAAGCCCCAGTGCCTTGTGGGATGGGAAAGCAGATTTCTGATATGTGATTATTTCCAATTATTACCTTATGTTTAAACATTAAGAGAGGAAAAGCAATGAGAGGTTGCTTGATACCAGTCTACAGCTTGGTTGTTCAGACATTTATTAAGGAACTAGGTCATGTAGATTTAAAATTTGATAATAAATGGAACCAAAATCCCTCTAGGTGTGGGTATTTTACTTGCTGATCTACTGGGGAAAGAGTTAATGATTCTCCTTATATCTAGTACTCATTTCTGAGGCTCTTAACTACAAATATTTTGAAGGAAGTACTCTCTCTAAATTAAACTTTCAGTCTGTGACACCTTCTTTTTAAGACCCTATTTTTCTTTCATCCAGAACAGCATTTTTATTTCTAGCCACTCCATGCTGTTTTGTTTCCTTCGAATCAGTCATCAAACTGAGAAAAGCAATTAGTTGAACTTTTCTGTTTACCTGTTAAAAATTTTCACTTCTTGCCATGAAATGAAGTGTGAAATGAAGGATAACTGCTTTGAAAGGTGTTGTGCCTTTCTTCTGTTACACAAAATAGAAGTGGCTGAACAGACTAAATCTGCTCTTATTCTTGAAATAGTTCTCAACTGAGAACGTTCAGCACAGTGGTTGATGTGTCTGTGCATTTGCCATTGAAGAATAAATGTCTCCATGCTTACACTGTAAAACACTCTCCCTCCTGCAACTGACCACATCCCCTCATGAGCATTATTACTGACCAGGCAAGGACAAAACACATCAGCCCTGAGAGATGTAGCTGATTATGTCAGAAGTGGAATCCAAACCACATACCTAAAAGTTGTCTAGAAACAGTTCAGATATGACACTAAACCTGAAGGCTACTTGATCTGGCACATCTCCCATAAATGATGATCCCTCACCCCTTTGGACTAATTTATTAAAACTATTTGGCAGTGTAACTTAGACAGTCGTTCAACTCAGTGTCATTAGTTTCGGGAGCACCATTTCTCTTGTGATAATAAGGAAATTGACCTTGACATCCAAATAATTTCTGCCTGTTACACATTGGAACAGTGGAACATTTGTCCAAGTGACTACTTCAACTAATTCTCTTGTAATTTGTGTGCGTTACCACACATCTTTTAATCCTGTTAAGAAAGGAATAGTAATTATTTAGTAAAGGAGCTCATGGCAAAAATGATCTAAAGTGTGCTCTGAATCATTAAACAAAGCACATAATTGAATTATGTAACACTTGGGAGAATTTTTTTCTGCTTGTTCTGGTGGGTCAGCAATGAATATCGTTTCAAATTTATTTAACTTTGACTACAAACACAAAGAAGAATGCTTTTCTTGCGCAGCGTTTCTTATTTCTCCCCATGTTACCACTGAATTGATTTACAAAATTGGGATGAATGGATTCTAAAAAAATCCATGACAATGTATTGTCATGCAGTTATAATTTTTTTTGAACCAGCTGAAGCATCTGTCAGCTCATCTTGATGACACAGCTTGACTATTGACCTGCTGATAAGATTCAGTCCAGCCCTCAGTGTATTTGAAAAAAATTCAAACTTTTTTTGCATTTTTCTTTTTAATATACAATTTTATTCTTTTTGAATATATTAGCTGATACACCATTGCACTCTCAAAATCCATTCTCCCCAATTCCTTAAAGAGATTACTCTTCTGAAAAGCCAAACCTACCTGCCTAGGTAGGTAGTCTTGGTAGGTCAGCCTGACTTGATAGGTTTTGCCATCCAGCCAAAGTCAAGAGAACAGATTCAGCAGAAGGCAAGGTACTTGGGGAACATTTCAGAGGAATGGTGGAAATCTGAAGTGTGGTGGTGAGTGTGTCTCTTGAAAAGATCTGATTAGTCTTGCAGGAAGAAGATTTATCTACTTATCTGATAACAAATAACAAATCAAACCCTGTTTTTAACCCTGTTGGTTCTTCTTGTAGGAATATTGTAGCACCTAGTGACAGGACAGACCATGATGACTAGTGTTTAAAATGCCTGTTTTCAATATTATAAAATTTGTAGGATTTTCCACCATTTCTTAATTCAAAAATGTTTCTGGAATATTGAGCTCTCTTCTGTACTTTACCTTTTGGTAGATAAAACAGAAATTCAAACCCTATGTTAATGTTACAGGCAATGCCTGGCTATACATCTTCAGCAATATTATATTAGACAGATGAAAGCAAAACAGTGTTCAAAATAGCAAAAACTGTATAAAAAATATTCACACCCACCCCTCTTAGTGCTTTGAAAGAGCAGTTTCATAAAGCTGAAAACAATTAAGACCTAAATCCCTTGGGAGAAAACATTTAAACAGAAAAATGTGAATGATAATTGGGAGCTGCTTAGGAATATTTTACCAAATGCTCCAAAAGCCACAATTGAGAGACAAGGCCATATTGTTTTTTAAAAAACAATACTACACAAACAAAACAAAACAAAACATAACTCTGGCTCAAAGGGAAAGTGGAAACAGACATGAAACACACACACACACACACACAAAATCCCCCAAAACAGAAAAAAATAGAATTTTATATAAAAATGTGAGAGAGGAAAATTTGGTAGTAGTAAAAGTTAGAAGGTGTAGGTATCAGTCAATGCTTGTTAAGGAAAGAAGTAAAAGAGAGAATTCCAGTTTACTTCTAGAGTGTAAGAGAGTTTTAAAATATACTAAGGAATCTTACAATTGTACTGCTTCTTAGCTAGAAAGTGGTGGTAGAATTATCTATAATGACACAAAGGGGCAGAACTGCTTAGTAAGCAGCCATGTCCGAAATACAGAGGAAGAACCAAGAGATATATTCACAGCATTCATCCAGTATTTAAGGACATTAAAAACATGCCATTCAAACTATGGATTTTAAAATCAGCTAGCTTGATAAACCTCCATCTAAATACATGTTATCATCTGGAGCTGGGAAAAATTAATCCCACACTGCTATTTTAAAAGATCAAGAGGTTGACCCCAATAGCTGAGGAATGGTGGGAAGGTGTTGAAGAACTTATATGTAAAAAATGCAGTAAGTGTCCTAGTGTCAGCATCAGTTGACAAAGGTTTACAGAAAATATTTTTTGATATTTTTTAAAAAATGAGATACGTTTGGTTAATAAAGACATTGGCACCAAAGCATTTTGACATTCTGGTCAAGACATGAAAGCATGAAAGGGACAATCAGTAATACAGCAGAGATTAAAACTTCAGCATGAGGTCCCAAATTGTAACCTGTCATTAACAAGAGGACATCACCGTGGTAAAGTTTTCATCACTGACACAAAAGAAAATACAAAAATTATTTTTGATATGGTTCTTAGAGACCACTGAGATGGGGCATGAAGAAAACCATCCAAAAAAGAAGGGCTTGGAGTACTGATGGAAAAGAAAGATTTTTTTTTTTTTCATACTGGAAGGACATCCATCCCAGAATAGAAATGTACAGCAATGCAGCAGAGCAGCAAATGACTATGCAAAAGTGACAATTTGAGCAGGCTCAAGAGGATGGCTCTTCTGCGAAGGTTGGGTTTGGCTTCTCAGTATAGCAACAAAAAAATCATTAGTATGGCTAGTAAGTATAGTCATGGGTTGTCTTTTCCTGTAATTCAAGGCAAGCCTGTTTTGGGAATTAATTCTGGGAAGTCCTGCAGTCTGTGAGAGGATCAGACTAGATGGTCCCTTGCAATCTATGGAGCTGTAAAGAAAGAAATGACTATCCAAACCAGGAAATCACAGGGGGAGGGGAAGAGATCTACCCAGATCTGAAAATATTGCTGCAGATGTCACAACTCACATAACATTTGGAGAGTTTTACACTAATGTAATCCATCTCTGCAAAAATGACACATCTGTTTCCACTTTCTGTTCCTTATATTATCTTTGTAACATCACTGTTGACTCCATCTGGAACTGAAATTCTCTTTAATTTTTTTAAAGCAACGTTTCTGATAAAATCTGGCATTGTAATGATTTGAAGGCAAGTATAAGCTTGGAAAATGGAACATTTTCTGTTTCCTGCCTGTGTAACTATGGTCCTTCCCTCTCTGCAGGCACACATGGTAAAGATATATACAAATATGAATGCATTTACACTTCATGCATACTGAGAATAAAAAAAACAGACTAAGAAAATAGATTCTTGCTTTCTATGTTACATGTAGACTAATAATAAAAAAAATTAAAATGTGCATTTGGAGAAATATTTTAAATATTAATAGGTGTGATTTCTAGCTCTGTAGTATTAATAATTGTTTTCTGATCCTTCTTCTTTTTTTACTACTTATATTTTAAAATCTCCCTTGGCTTTGTAGTGAATCCAGGCTGCTGGGGCTTGCTCTTGTGTTACTGCAGCTTAAAGGAATTTGGCCATTGATTTCAGTAAGAGCCAGCTCTACTTTTACTTTTGCTTTGCATCCTCTTTTAATTTCCTTTGCTATATGCATTAGCCCAGAAGTAATATTCCCAATCCTTTTACGGGAAGATCTTTTTAAAATTTCAGCATTTAACTATTTCAGTGTAAGTGTGAATCCATTTTTTGTGTGTGTGTGTGTTTTGATGATTAATACTGTGGGAAACTATTAAACTGTTTATCTATATGCTTAACTGGGGGAAAATATATTTGGAAATCTTAAAAATGTCCTTTCTTAATAATGGGTGATCTCCGGTGTGTCTTATTGCACTAGGAAGAACAAATAAATGCAATTACTGGAAAACCTGTTTAGTCTCATTATGTGTCTCCTAGAGGTCCCAGTACAAAGCCTACAGGCATCAATGGAGTCTTGGGTGTGCAAGCATTCTTCCAGTGCCTTTGGTTTAGCAGTAACAGCGACTTATTAATCTTCAGTTGCTAGACTAGAGTGGATATCTGCCCTGGTATCAGCTAGGATAATTTTGTTTTTCCCTTGCAGCTGGTATAGTGCTGAGTTTTGGATGTAGGGTGAACATAATGTTGGTAACACAATGCTGGTTTAGTTGTTGCTGAGCAGTGTTTACGATGAAGTTAAAGACTTTTCAGTTTCCCAGGCCCTGCCAGTGAGGAGGCATGAGTCTTCTGCAGGAGGTGCACAACACCCTGGGAGGGGGCACAGACAGGACAGCTGACCCAAACTGGCCAAAGGGATATTCTACACATATGATGCCATGCTCCTGATAGAAGCTGGGTAGAGTTGGTTGCTGGGTGCTGTTGCTTGGAAACTAGCTAGACATTGGTCAGCAGGTGGTTAGCAGTTATGCTGTGCATCACTGATTTTGTGTAGTATTATTAATAATATTATTACTATCATAATCTTCTTCCTTTTCTGTCCTATTAAACTGATTGTACCTCAACCCACGAGTTGTAATTATTTTTTTTTAATTCTCTCTCTTATCCCATTGTGGGTGTGGGGAGTGAACAAACAACTATGTGGTTGTTTTAGCTGCCTGCTGGGTTAAACCACAATAATATCTTTCCAGGAAAAAATGAGCACTAATGTTTTCCTCAAGGAAAAGAAGGAAAAGAAAACCATTTATAAAACCCACTATATTTTTAAGCAACAAATCCATTCAATCCCCTTTAAAATGAGAGGGAAGTAATCAGGAGGGTTTTCTGGTAATTTACCAATCTCTCTGTGTCTTTTTCCTGGCTGGCTAGTCTGGGACTTCAGGATTTTTACTGGGCTGGAAAGGAAAGAATAAGTAATATCGATCATATGACAAAAGTTTGAACATGGAGTAAAAGAGGGCAATGCCAGGGAGGACTGAAGACCACGTCTTGTTCAGGTTCATAGCTTAGTTTAATTTAGATTGTTTTATGGAGGAAGAGAAGGGAACTATTTTGCAGCATCACATGTGGTTAAAACGGAGCTATCTCTGGACTTCTCTTTCTTCTTTTGTTCCTCTGTGCTCCTGTTTCCTGCCTCAGGTTTGGGAAGGAAATGCACTGTAGCTCCAACACAATGACCTAGTCCACAGCATGCAGGAAAGG
The DNA here is from genome assembly GCA_013400835.1 of Zapornia atra. Lineage (NCBI taxonomy): Eukaryota > Metazoa > Chordata > Aves > Gruiformes > Rallidae > Zapornia > Zapornia atra. Next base: position 44,304 of record VZTU01000820.1, read on the forward strand.
TCTGAGAACTTGTAAACGGTGGTTGGCTGGCAATATCCTTTCTCTCCTTATGAGAGTTAGCGTAACTCATCCTTATGACTTCACTTATGCTTTTTCCCAGTGATTTATCTGTGTGATGACAATATTCAACGGGCATTTTGTCTGGTAAAAGCCAACTAAAATCTCAAAGCTGTGGTCATTCTTCAACTTTTCCACCTAAGGCAGAGGGGATATTTAAGTGATCTTCTTGTGTCCAAAATAAACAAATACTTACCCAGTAATACTCCCATCAATCCATCCTGTCCATCTAGAACTGATGTTTATACTTTCTCCCTCCCTCTGTGCTAGATACCTACATTTCTAATACAGGTATCTATCTATTGGTCTAACCTAGGTAGATAGACAGACAGATAGATAAAAAAATGGAATCACAATGGGAGGAGCTTTTTTTACCAGCTTTTAAAACATCACAGAGAACAGTCCATGCAGTTCATGGAGACAGGCTGAGAGAGTTGGGCTTTTCAGCCTGGAAAAGGCTCCAGGGAGATTTAATTACAGCCTACCAAAAATTAAAGGGGTCACCCAGGAAAACGGCAGAGGGACTGTTCATGAGGGAGTGTAGTGATAAAAGAAGGGGCAGTGGCTTCAAGCTGGAGTGTAGGTTTAGATTAGATATTAAGAATAAATTCTTTACTATGAGGGTGGTGTGGCACTGGAACAGATTGCCCAGAGAGCTTGTGGAAGCCCCATCCTTGGAGGCGTTTAAGGCCAGGTTGGATGATGGGGCTTTGGACAACCTGGTCTAATGAGGGTGTCCCTGCCCATGGTAGGGGGGTTGGAACTAAATTATCTTTGACATCCCTTCCATCTCAAAGTATTTTATGATTCTATGAAACCTCTAAAATTCTGTCTTTCAGGGAAGACTAAGCATAGAAGATTAAGTTCTAAATACTTTAGAAAGACATAAAGAAATCAAGAGGTAATCCTTGAAACAGCTGGAAGGTTTCTGTTGCCTTTAGAGGAGACTGGATCAGCTCTCCGGCCACATCATTCAGTCTTGGCTATCAAGAAATACTGATAACTAGTCATACTAATAGTGAAGGTATTGCTCAAGGAACAAGACCAAGTGGTTATGTATGCATACATGTAACATCAATCCTGTATGTTAACAAATCCTCTGTAATCAAGAATGTTGTGTGATTCCCTGGTAAGCTCCTGGATGTACACATTTTTCCTTTTACAAGTTGTTTTTGTTGGTGGTAGTTTTGTTTTTGTTGTTATTGTTACTACTAAGCAACCCAGGTGGTCACAGGGAACCTCTTGTAAACCAACCATCAGTGTATGAAAATTACATCTTACCAGAACTGGAGTTTAAGCTAAAGAGGAAGAAACTTAAGACTAGAATTTAATAATACTTACAGTCCTATGAAGATTTTTTAAAGCTCATCTGGTAATAAATTGCATACCCAACAGTTCACCTTTTTGTTACCAATTTAAACCAGACTGAGACTGAAAAAGTCTGAAAGTTAACATGGAGTAAACAAACTGACCCTTCAGTTAAGGGTTAATAGCAGTTAAGTAAGTTAATAGCAGAGATGGGCACACCAAAAACCTGCCCTCATATCTAGCACAGTTTTCAACAGCGGCATCTGCTTCTGTTCACGAGTAGAGAAAAATAATTGTCATTTCAACTCAAAAGGAGTTAGCTCAGGGATTGCCATTTCAACTCCCCATTGGCCAGATGTGAAACATTAAGTAGTCTGTTGGAGGTGGAGTTGCAGCCTAATAGTGCTGACTGAGTGCACTGAGAACTATTTGCAACAAAACATTCATTACTGTATTGCTGAAAGGTTGTTGCAAGAATCAGTAGCACTATAACTTAGGTTTTAATTCATATTTTACATTGCTTTGAACCTTCATAGGAGGGAGATGATAGAAAATTAAAGTGAAAAATAAATGAAGTGAGTATACCTTATGTTAATAATTTGTGCTCTTCAAGCAATGAAAAGGGTACTCACTGCAAGTGATACAATCTGTTGGCTTTAATCAGGGCTCATGAATGTGAATTTTGTGAAAAGCTCCTTGTAACTTCCTTTGTTTAAATGCAAGATATCTTTAAGGAATTTATCACATTTGCTGGGAGCTATTTCTGACCTGTGAAATGAATCAATCTGAAAATATTAATTGATTTTAGGACATAAGAAAAATTAATCCACTGAAAGAGAAGGCTTTATTACTTTTGTGCAGTTGGGATGGTGTTGAACTGACTTGGGCACTATATTAAATTGTTTAGTTCTTTATTTTTTTTTCACCACAGAAATGGAACTGACAATTTGTTGTAAAATTTTCCCATTTTGCATTAAGGGAAAAAGAAATGATCCATAAAGTCTGGGTTTACTTTTGGTTTTTTTTAACACTTTTTATGTTAAAAAGGTTGGTTTCAAAATGAAAATGCTTTGTGAGCAAAATGCCAAAGATGAATTCTTCTTTAAAATGTTTTGTCAGGATAAACAGAATTTTGCAAAAGCCTTGGATTTCCCAGAAACTGAATTCTTTCATACAATTTCTACAACTTGTCAAAAAAAAAATAAAAATACAGTATTAGTTTTAATTTGCACTGATATGAGTGCAAGAGGAGTGTTTTGTCACGTGTTCCCATCCGTTCATTCTAAGACCTTTTATAAAATGTCCAATTTCAGTACAATCATGTCAGATTTGAGATATCCACAGATCTGCTCTGAGATCAGCCAGCAAGAAACATTTTTAAAGGTCAAGTTGTCTCTAAATGCATGTGTGTGTGCTTGCACACATGGACCTTTAGAGTTTTCCTTTGAGGCTATGGATTGAGATTTCATCCAATTTTACATAGACCATTTAGTTCTAATGGAAGCTCTGATCATTGATAGAAGAAAACAGCTTTCATTAATCAAATATAGAATGTAGAGGATGACTTAACAGTGAAGTGTGTGCTTACGTGTGTACAAATGCTTCAGCCCCAGTGTACTAATTTTTCCTGTGGTTTTCCTCCCAACCCAAGAACACTATGTTCTATTTGAAAGATTGAAGCTGGTAAAACACAAAGATGTCTCTTTCATATATATTGAGTCCATAGGATCACCATTCTTGTTAATTAATCCTACTTTGGAAATTTTCAGAAGTCCTCAGTTGTGGAAATGATGGTAAGCAAGGGCTGTAACATTACAGAGAAAGATTTCTTGTTGGGAATGAATGAGAAAGGTCATTCAAGGATTAGCCTTGAATGAAGCATCCAGATCTGAAGGGCCTGGGAACTGTGATGCAATTTCATAGACATTGCAAAATGGATTTTTACAGAAATAATAATAACAAATAGGTCCTCTTAAAATAAGATTTTCTTGTAATGAAAGTCATGTTTGTTTGAAAGATATGGGACAATAGCAACACGAGTCAAATATCAAGATATTGACAGAGCAAGATAGAAATAAAGACTGAAAGAAAGACCTGTCTTATTCCCTGTTCTACTGTTTGGCCACTGGAAAAATCTCACCTCCAGTAAAATCCATGGGGTTTTATACTAAATTCATTTCGTCTTGGCTTTGGTTTTTGGTGCTTTTGTTGGTGGTGGTGGTTGGATTTGTGGGGTTTTTTTCCCTCTAATATATGATGCATTAACAACTTAAAGCTGTGTCTTTATATGCATTTAGTGAAGAAATAATGACAGTAGCTAACACCCTGATGTTGATTATTCAACTAATTATCTGTGTGGAAAAAGAAAATGACACAAAAATGACATTTAAAACACTTTAGTAGCTTGCTAAATCAGGAAATGCAGATTTGAAAGGATTTCTTATAATTAACTAGGCCCACATAATCCTACATATATAAGCATCCCAAGTCTTTTAAAAGAAGTCTTTGAATATCGCTCTGTGTGTTGAGGTTGGAGTTCCAGCCATAATTTTTTGTTTCCTCTGCCTATGTACATACAAGCCGGAGGACTAACATTGTTTTCTCTATATGTCTGTATGTTTGACTATGTTTTATACAGCATGTAGCCAAACAGCTAGGTCAGAGTGTAAGATCAATCTCTCTCTTGCTTTTTCATTTCTTGTATGGCATGTGTCAGCAGGACGGGCACAGCGTGAGTTTTGCCAGGTCCCTTTTTCATCTTTCCTCCAAAAAGAACTGTTTCTCCTGTACTCTTCTGAAGATAAATGACTTGCACTTCCAAAGGCTTATTACTGTTTGACAGTGGGTAGAAAACACTATTGCATATGATCTGTTTTTCACAGTTAAGTCTTTCGTCTTTCTGAACTCTTCAAAGTGTTTTCTTTGAAGCCTGCTGCGAACTCAGAGGGAGACAGGCAGCCAACCAGGAGCTGACCCAGCATCCTTAGGCAACCAAGTGTTGTTGGCTGTGCTGGTACTACTATGATGCACTACAATAAGCTCTGGACAAGACAAGAAGCAGAGTGAGAGTATAACTTTTCACTATTTCTTAACATGACATTATTGTCTGGTGAGAATTTTTATTTTGCCTTCATTCTTAAGAAACTTCAAAAAGCTTGTAAAGGTGATGGATAGGAAAGACTTTCAGTGGAAGTGTATTATGTAGTTAAACTGTATACCCTCTTACACAGGCATGTTTGGATGTAATGGAGAACTTGGGTCACTCCATAGCTGCTTGGGTATTCTCAGCAGGTTTGCTGTGATCTCACAGCTCCTGACCAGAAAACATCCCTCTGATGTGACCTCAGGGAGAGTGATAAGATCCATCCTTCCAAGGATCATCACTGGTAAATCCTTCCCATGTTCAGCCTATCTCCTTTTTGTCATCAGAATGTTGATCTCACAACCTGTTACTAGTGAAGCACAAGAAAACCAGCTACTATAGGTCCATGAGCATCGCCATTTTAGTTTACATCAGGAGTTAACTTCTAAAATGAGTATCCTATTATGCCCACTTTTTGAAGTTTGTTTACTCCAAGACCATGTACAATACGGACCAAACTGGAGATCTTTCACATCAGAAGATGAGATCCAGTCAGCCAAGATCCACAAGTGTTCACACCACTTCTGACCCACTGTGACAGACTCTAACTAGTCTGAAATAAAATTCTCTGTAATGAGCAAAGTGGAGAAGCTGGGTCCACAAGAAGAATTGTTTCTCTCTAATCTATTACAATCCACCATATACTAATGTAGGTACAGACAGTATCTCCATTGTTGTGAACATAGATATACTTGCGTGTTTGCCAAAATCTGATGACTGAGCAGCTTAGTATAATGGTATCTTCTACGCACAACTTTCCTCCAGAGCTTGACCCTACTGTATCCACCATTTAAGCATGGATGTTTCCCTCCTTGGCTGCTTCTCGTGACTCAGAGTAAAGGCTAAGGCTTCCTTCCTGCGTGACACTAGACTGACCAGCTGCCACACCTCTTTGCTGATGGATTGAAGTGTTTTCAGGCCTGAAGTTGCATTCCCTCCAGCTGCTATTGATGTATACAAATTTTACTAGTCAAGAAAAAAGGGATTTAAGGGAAGAAAGAATAAAAGTGAATTGTCAAAGGAAATCCTGCTATTGGTTTCCCCTATTTCCTTCTATTGTTGAATGTCGCAGATGCTGAAGTAAATTTCTACTGAGACGAGAATCCCACATTTACTATTGTCATCCATGTTTGGTCATGGCCAGCAGTTAAATCATTTTTCCTTCTCATCTGAGCAGCCAGAGCGTACAGTGGTATTTCAGCTATTTTTCTGAGTAAGCATGCATAGTACTTCCCACAGGTCACTGTCCTCTGAAATAGGGCAAAAGGGTTGAAATAAAAAACTTGAACTTTCCATAAACTGTCTGGCAGTTCCTATGGAATGGCATAGAGCAGGATGCTTGCCAAAACAAGAAACTTATGTAAGTGCCATCTTTTTCATTTTTTTTTCCTTCTCTATGTTTTTAGATGAATTTGTATGGAACATAATTTAATTCCTCCATGATACCCTTGATGCAGTCCCTGATGAGTTATCTAGGAAATTTCTGAGAATTCCTTCCAGCCCTGAAATGCTTCTCAAAACACTATCCCCTGAAGGCATAAATTCAGATTATGGGGCAATCCCTATTTTTTAAATGTGGTGCTTAACAGAAGGTTTAAAAACCTCATTGCGAATCAGTTCTAACAGTGCTCTGTCTGTAAAGGGGACCCGCGGTCCTCTGGTGATCAGATGTGACATTACCCTTGCAGGCTTGATTGTATTTTCTCTGCTTGAACATGAATACCCTTTACTGGGTGAATGTGGGTCCTGAATGTTCACTCTGATCCACAGTTCTGCTCGCAAAGGAACAAAAAATATCCCAGTGAGAAATCACCCAAAGAAAGAATCCAAGTAATAGGGTTAGCTGCTAATACTTGTTAATATGCTGCAGATGCAAAGAATGGAAGAGTAGAAAGACAAGCAGCAGCCCAACTTGTAAAGTGATATAACAGGCAGTGTCTTTAATAAATTGATACTTAAGAGATGGAAAGAATCTAAAATCTGTTTGAACATGGCCTGTAGAGTTTCCCTTCAGAGAAGTCTCCTAAATTGAGGCTAAGGCACTAGTCCTCTGCCCCCCCACCGCTCCCACCCCTATTGCAATAGTTAGTGTGGGGACATGCTGGGGGGCCAGCTGCAACAGGACATACTGTGAGCAGCTACAGGCTCCACCTATGCCAATCTTAGCCCTGTGGCTGAAATTACTCAAGATGTTGGCATTGCTGGAAAAACTGGCTTCAGAAGTTTCCAGCTTCCCCCCCTCCCTGCCCTGGCGCCTTGTATCCCCTGTGCTAGTGTTTACCATACCCTCAGGTTGCACTTCTGTGACAAATTAAACCAATCTGAGTCAGCACAGCCATGGTCAGACCTTAATACTTTACTCTGGCTCCCCCACCGCCTCTCTTGCACTACCCCTGGCACTCAGAGTGCCAGGAAACCCTACAGAAAGCCCTAATAGGTTTCTGTTAAGCCCTTTGAACCAGCTCCGAGTCACTGGGAACCATCAGTGCCAGCATAACAGGGGTGGAGATCACAAGAAAAAGGGAGGGAGGATGGTGGCAAAGCCATTTTAGATTGGTTTAAGATGTTGAGAAACCTCATCCTCGTTGCACAAGAACGCCAGCATGTGGGGCTACTCAGTGAGCTGAATTACTGAAATGATCTACATTAAAAAAAAAAAAAATCCCTTGTTGTAAAGTGTTGCATTGGTGTGGCTGAAGTGGCAGCAAACTCCTGCAGAGTATTTGTTCCTGTGGGGTCACTATGGCTCTCAGTCCATCCCATAAATGTTCTCCAGAACTATGCAGAGAATGTAACATGCAAGACCAGAAAACAGGAAAAGTCAAAAGGCCTTTTTTAAAGAGAAGATTTGGGTTGGAGGTGCTTAATTAAGCTATCCAATTAAAATAGCCTGTTCAAAATTATTGAACATGTATGTAGATATGCTGCACCATAGTTCAGTCAACAAAAACTTGTTGTGTCTTTCAGAAAAGATAATTAACTCTCCTAAATGTGTTTTCCAGAAATATTGGAATATAAATCATCCCAACAGAGTGGTTTGAACAAATTAAAACCAGTCGGTTACAGTGACAGCATGCTTACTTAACTCAAGATACTGTAATGGGCTCTTTGATGTTGTTCTCATTGAACCAGCTTCCCCAAATGATTTTCTATATTCCATTTTAATGTCTTCAATTCTGGTTTTGTGTCTGATTGAAATAAAATCACATCTATTTTATATTTTTAGAAGAAGTACCAGCTGCCTTGAAATATTTTTATACAAAATATTTATAATTTTGTCAGAATTTTAGGCACCAGATCATTATGGGTTATTTATTTATGTGAAGGATAGCAGAGCTTTCTTCTTCATCCATCATCTAGATAATCTGAGTGTCTGAACAAATGCTCCCTTCATCTTTCTTTCTGGATGTTTCTAAGTGAGGATAATACCTTGTGTAAAAAAGCTCTGTTCATAGTTGAACAGATCTCTTAACATTGCTTACTTCCCAGGGCAGAGCATATAGCAGGACTGACCTTAGTAACATGCTCTTGACATCTTGCTGTTTATTAAAGGACATAGCAACTGGCTTACTGGATGCTTGTATGTGGATTTTACCCCTCATTGTTCACAGTCTGTGCATCTCTTCCCCAGTCTCATTTGTTCTGTTCCATTAGTACCTATATCTCATGATGTTTTAGTTTCCACAGCGCTCAAGGGAATCTCCTGGAGATAAACATTCTGCATAGTACTTGTCCTTTACCTATGTGGTACTGGGTAGTTTGTATGACATTATTTCTTTAGTGCATCCATGCCTTCCTGTTCCTGCATGTAGACCTTAAAGCAGAGTTGATTTTCTCTCATTGACAGTGTGGTTGCAACAACTCTACCCCCACTGGACCTGACAGCAGCACTTTATAGTGTGTGGACATAAAAATTCAAATAATTTCATGCCTTGCACTTTTTTCTTTAGGTAAAATAATGGATGGGCAGAATTGATCACTCAAGATGTTGGCAGCACCTTTAAAACAAAAAGAGCCATCTAAAGCAAACAGAAGAGTGGTGTGACTGGTTCACATGCTTTGCAAGGATGCCTTCAGAGCTCTGAAAAAAAAAGGTTTCATCATAGGGCACAGCTATGTCCCAAATCACTTCTCTCATCTGCTCAAATGACTTCAAAGAAACTGATGAAATGAAAAAGTCAGCCTTGTGGCACAGTGTGCTGGAACCAACGCCTTCTTCTGAGATTTATAGTTATATCTGGGGAAAAAGAGGGCTTTCTGTTCTCTGTCCTAAATTAAACAACTGTTACCGTTATAGACAGGATTACAAAGGTCTGTGGGCTCTGACTCCAGAATTCTACTTTCTTGGGTGGAGGGAAAGAAAAGGAAGAAACCCTTAGAGGAGGTGAGGGAGAATGTGAGCATTTTGGTGTTTTGTATTATATACTTCTGTTTCTTGTCAAACCCTCCTCGTTCCTGTTCTATTCATAGACTACTTTACAGGAAAACAAACTAATAGCTAGCATCTGAGGAATCCATAGGCAAAACAGACTTTAAAGGCTCTCTTGGACCAACCCCCAAAATGTAGAACTTATTATGCTAATTTGAATTAATGCACTTTGACAACAAAATTCAGAGTTGCAACAGTTTAAGTGGCTTAAATAAAAGAGGCTTGTTTTCAGAGTTTCTGAACTTCTGTTGTTCCCAATGGATTCAATAAGAAAACAAAGCACTAGAGAAGGAAAGATTTTCCCCACACCCATCCCCAGTTCATGTTTGGAGCAAAAAATCCTCCATAGATAACTCACAGTTTGTCCTTTAAACTTTTAATATATCAGATAGGAATCACACTGGGTAAGTTAAATTACCAAAACTTCAGGACTGAATTTTAACAGGCCGTTGGGTAGACTCCCCAAATAAGGAATATATCTTGTAGGTGTCAGAGATTGGTGGCTCTGCTCTCCCCTATTCCTTTGAGATGGTTTGTGAGATGAAGAAGGGGTCCTTCTGGAGACCTGTGCTTTGGCAAGACAGTGCCTGCCCAGAAGCAGTGGAGAGTCATTGGCTTACTTTTTCGTCCTTTTTTATTGCACTATTAAACAGGATCTTTATTAGCTCTTTAATGTGCATTTTCTGTGGCAGAGTACGGCATCTCTAGAGTTAATGCAGAGGTGCCAGTTACTACAGTAGTCCTCAAACGTGCATACTTCCTGGGAATTATCCTTATCCTCTTTGACATTAAATTGTCATTTCTCATCTTCATTCCTAATCTTTGTATTATTATAACTATCAGTTATTAAGAGTATGAATAATATATCCTTCAGAGTTGCCGCTGCCCTGAAACATAAATGAATATTAAAAAAATTTACTCTGATGGAAATTTATCTTAAGGCACAGGAAAACAGACTTAATTTCCCTTTTATATTTTCATATTTTGCTTTTAAATCATACTTACTGGCAGCCCTTGAGATTTATTCTGGGAATTTTTTGATTACAAGCAACCAAGACAACACTGCAGCACTCAGTCTCACGATGCAGAGCCAAAACTGTGCCAACTGCAGCTGCATGAACTTTTCCAAATTTAGTTTTTAAAGTTCTTGATAATAGGCAGATAAGAATGTAGTTTCTGAAGTTCAACAAGACAGGCGGTTGCCTAACCAAAAATTCCTTGTGCCGATTGTGAAAACAGAGGTTAAGATGCTGTTCTCTAATTGGCCAGAAGTGGCAGTAAGGATCTTTTTTTCTTAAGTAAACTACCTTTGATTTGACTGAGCTGAAATCTGAAAATATAGTACTAAAGGTGTCCCCAGTAAAAGGAAATTAGCAACAGAACCCTTTGAGACTGTGCTATGTATCAGTGTATACGGGCATGTAGAAACATATGCCTGCATGCACTATGAAGTAGGGAAGTGTTTGGAAACAATTTTCAGATGCAGGACTTTTTACAACACTTCAACATTTATGTCAACTGAGGCTGACTGCGTTTTCTACCTGCAGTGATTACCCAGCCAGGTTAGAAGGGCAACAAAGCACACAAGCAGTATGTTTTCTATGGTGCCTCTGTTGCCTGCTCCAACTTTCTCTGATGCTGACTAAGCCTCACTGCTAATTCTGATGGATCAGCTTGAATAAAGGGGTCAAAAATTCACCCCTCAAGACTAGCAGATAAAAATTCTAGACTGAACTTCTCATTTTTTCTATTGAACTTGGGCTGGAGTGAAATTTTTCTAAAAAAAATAAAACCCCTTGCCAGAGTACATGTATGTCAAAATCCATGCATACATATTTCACACCCTGAATTTTGCTCTTTGAAATGTGGCATACCTTTTGCTCCCAAGGAAGAGGAAACTATTTTTCTTTAAGCAACCAATAAATGAGTTCTTTCTAGATTTTTCACTGAAGTATTTTGGAGTGGGTGCTCAAAAGGCACATTAATTTTTTTTTCATTTTGTTTTTTGTTTTTTTTTCAAAATTTTTAAAAAAATGAAGATATTCAGTTCCTGCAACATCACTGTTGCAAGAACACCCAAAGTTCTGTGTATCCTATGGCTCCTATGGTCGATACTGGTAGCAGAAGTAACATGAGCAGTATCTGATGAGTGATTTTTACCTGAAAAAAAATGTAAAACAAAGCTGGTTAATATTACTAAGCAGCTACTATTGAAATACGATATAAAAAACCACTTAACATTCACTGAAATATTCTTAGCACCAGAAAAAACTCCTTTTAACATTAATACCTGACTATGTGAAAGATCTAGGCAGCAGTGCTAATCCATCTACTAAAAAAAAAATCACATTCCCAAAAAAGAGATATGTGAATTTTACAAATGCCTTCTCAAATTTAAAAAAAAAAAAAAAGCAGCCTTAAGACACGGTATTGAGAAATTTGATTTTTAACTGAAAGTTGGAATTAGATTGGTTGTCCAAGTTCTGAATATAATGTCTATCTTTTCAACATATGTTTTTTTTCACTTTATTGGGCAATCTACTTTCTTACACACAGCCTAATACTGTATCCCTTGTTTCAGGGAGTGGTATCTAGCCATATAAATAGCTAGGATTAACTGCATGCCTGAATACTGAAGTGGAACTACTTGCATAAGGAGCTACCACTCAGTGGGAATAAAGCAGAATTGGGTGTAGAATTATTTGTTTATTACTCATCAGGCAGAATTATTTGACCACCCAAATGAAGTCCCTGAGGCAATATCTGAAAGCCAGCTGTAAAAAAAACCCAAACCAGATTATGCTCTTACAAGTGGTCTTGACAGTGGTATTTTTCTTTAGTTTTGTTCTGGATAGGTTTTTTTACAGTTTATTAATGACAGGGTTAAAAAGAGAGCATTTGAACTTAATTAGTGATGTAAGATAATACATATAATTACAGTATGAAGAGAAGCTAAAATATCTTGGTACATACAAGTGGTTGCATTTATTACCACAGTTATTAATCCACATATAAAAGGACTTTTCAAACCAAATTCTTGAAGCTAGTGACAAATTTGGACAGCTTTCTTAAACTGTAAGAACCTCAGTGGCGCCATCCGACTTCCTCTGAAGTTAATGGAAATTTTGCCTGCAACTTCAGTAGAAGTAAACAATGAAGTAGTTTGGAAAACAAAGTGAAAAAGTAGCCATTAGTGAGTCATGAAATCTGGAATTAAACTCCAAGGAGTCTCCACATCCTTTGGTCTCCATGTAAATATACAAAGCAGAATTTTTTCCCTTTCTTTTTTTTAGTAGAACGCCGAGAGAGAGCGGTGCTTTCTGACATAGTATGCCCCCATATGTGAACCATTAGGCAAATGTCCCTGCTGCTCTACCCAGAGCTCTGATTCTGAATTCCAGCCTTTTTGAGCCTGACGTACTTCATGTATGGCCAGGGATGTGGGTATTTGAAGCCTAGAACGGTGCAGCAGTCTGGTAAAACTAATCTACAGTTGCCTAAATCGTATCTCGTGTATTAAAAGAGATGGGATCAAATTTTACATTTTATTAAATACTGTAAATATTTTCTTAAGAATATTTAGCAACTTGAATAAAGAAAAACTACATACAATTTTGAGAGTATTCCTTGAAATAAGCATACACACAGAACCTGCAATTGGAGCAATCAATGACAACATGAACTTTAGGAGTGGGACATCCTTTCTTTGCAAGGTATAATGAGAAAACATTTTCCCACATAAGATCCTTTGTTGCTTAAAGGTTGAAAAATGCTCGCATCAGGATAGAAGAGAGGGGAAAACATGATTGGCATGGAGTTAAAGCCCCTGTGAAAGTACTATGGGAAAGGCCACTTGAATAAGTGCACAATTGTACAAATAAGGATTTCATCCCCTGGTCTGCCATGATTTCTCGGAATACAACGGCGGTTCAGTTTGAATGTATTGTGCATATATCTGAGTTCTGCATGCTGGCTGTGAAGTCTCTCTCTTCAGACAAAGTCTCATTGTTTATTAAAATGTTTCATAAGTCCTCGTTGTGGGAGCAACAACCCTCTCCTCCCCACCAAAGCCAGATCCTGTTCAGAGCACAAGTAGGAATGCATGTCCTCGTTAATTTAAAGTACAGAATAGCCTCTCTGTGGTCTGTGCTAAAAATCCATCTGAATGCAATGTCTTTCCCCTAAGCTTAAATGGGCCATGGTGTTTTGTGTCAAACTAAAAGCATACACTGACCCCGACCCTCTGCTCTGGCCAAACCATTTTCTCTCTACAAGTGGAGAGGAATGTAGGAAGAACGAGTATTTTAGTCTACTTCCTAATGTCCCCTCTTTTTTTGCTTATAGTATAGGTAAGAACTACTTTATTAAAGGCTTTGCTAAACTTTGCTTATCTGTGTCTTCATCAGGCGACACTGAAACAAAGAAATAGCCTTCACACTTTGGATCTACCATAGGTGTGGCTTTTGCATGCCTTGGATGCTGGGGCTGCAAAAAGGATGGCACAGAGATGCTCTACTCCTTATTTTTCTGGGATTTTGTTCATTTGCAGCACCAGAAATGCTAGAGAAGCTATAGTATAGCAGATTTGACCCCAACATTTCCTAAATTCTAATCTTTTAAGTACTTATTCCAAACATTTGGTTTCAAGTAAGGATGTTATTTAGTCATAAGTTTTCTGTAATTACTTAACAATGACTCTTAAGACCATTTGCATCATTCTGATTGCCTGAAATACGTATTTGAGTTTCTACTTATAGTAGTTAGATATATTAACTCATGAATATTAGACTTCAAAGCTTGTATCCATTGGTTATTAATGCATAAAATTTTTTCTCAGGGAATCAGAAGCTGTAGAGTGGCAAAGATGTCTTTTATTTATTGTTGCTAAACAAGACCACAAGTCTGTGTCAAATCACAGACTGCTGACTCCCTTAGTACTTACCAAGAGAACTTTAATTACCCTTCCAGCCCATGGGTTAAACAGTCCCCTTACTGATGAAGAAGTGGGATGTATAATCTCTTGGGTAAATGACTTTATAATTTTAAATGTTGCAGTTTCATGGTATTTAAAATAATTTATTTTTTCCTAAGAAAACTATTTTTATTCTTGATTTCACTGTTTTCTAAAGTCTTCTGATCCAAAACAATTCTGTAGGTGGCTGGGGCTATATCACAGAGTCCTGCCATTTCACAGAATCACAGAACCATAGAACAGTATGGGTTTCCTTGTGACAGGACCTTTACTCAAGACAATACACCTTCTGTTTATTTTTGGGGGGGTGGTGGGAGTGAGGTGGGTAAAGGACAAATAAAACCCCTCAGTGGCCCATACCGTATGTTTTAGGCCAAAGGCTTAAAGAAAAAGATATTGTACAGCAGGATAAAGAACTGAAAATATAACAATAAAGTGCATCTTGAATAAATATACAAAACAAATCATCCTGTTCTTTCTTTACCCCCACCCCTCCACCCCACTATTTTAAATGTAAATAAAACCCAGGGTTTTTCTTCTGAAAAAAACCTCAAACCCCAATGCAAGCACGTTCCAAAATAACCTCTGGAGTGAACTGCCCAATATAAACAACAATGGCCCACAAAAAGCATTTTTGGACCATTGATGAACTTTCCATTTTTCTTCAAACTGACAGCTTACAAGAGCTTCCAAGTGTGTGGGTACGTGCAACGTATCAGTATCCTATCAAAATGAGAGCATAGTAACCTAAGCTCCCTACAGTCACTGACAGGTCTATATGGAAAATGTCCATCACTGAAGCTTGCCACATCTCAGCACAACTTACTGCTTCTCCAGCAGTGCTGTGTGACCTTCCAGTGTGCATGGGACTGCTCGTGAGTGTGGTAAAGAAACCTGCTGTACTCCTTGGTGAAAGGGGAGATTACCTACTAGTTTATTTTGGTTTTAATCGCCTGTATCTCAAATGTAGGATCACTGTCTGCTGTTTGTTTTATGCCAAGTGCTATGTTATTTTTGATGGAAACAAATAGTTCTTACCAAAACCTTTTGCCTCTGCCTTGCAGAAGGCTGGTCATCTCACCCATTTTACTTTGAAGACTTAATTATCTGAGCATTGAGCACTTGCTTCTTGGCTGAACTGGGATTTGCTTGGCTGTCCATTTTTATTTTGTTTTTCATCCTTCTTTTAGTACTACTCCAGGACAGAAGTGAGTGTACATGTGTATCAGTAAGTACCTGGGCAAACTGGGTGTGGGAAGGATTTGCTTTCCTGGTCTCCATAGCAAAATGGTGCTTTGTTTTTAGTAGCTTTGCTCTTGGAGGCAAATAAACTTTTTGTTCCCTGAGTGCCCTTCCTGCCCAGTGAGCAATGGCTGGACAGCCCTCCTCTTCCTCACTTCTTTGGTCTGGAGGCTGCCACGAAGCTGTATCAGAGTGGGACTGACTTTGTTTTGGGCTTTTGAGATAAACTGCAGTGGTTCTGCCTTTGTTTGGGGATCCAGCCGCTACTGCCACAGTTCCTTGTTCAACTCCATGCTTGTTTTCATCCTGACCTTTGCCTAGCCAGAGGAAGGGAGGGAAGAGAGACCTGCATTACCCAGAAAACATTTAATAAATCATCACAGCTTTGTTTTCTGTATTGTGTCCACACAAACACCCATGAAATGAGAATCCGCTCAGCATTCCCCACCACAGGAATCTCTGGCTCCCGTACAGTGTACACAAATAAACACAGGGGCCTCTTTAAATTGGGTTTCTTTACTTTCAGGAAAATTAAGCTTTATAAAATTGACTATTTCACAATCATTTAACATCTTCCCCTGCAAAAAGCTCCCCAAACCAACTTACACAAGTTTTTTTTTCTTTTTTCGTGTCAGACATATTTGCAGAACAAAGGAAGCTTTCTCTGGATTTTTTTTTGTGCAAATGTGATTTAAAACCTTTTTTTTTTGGTGATAATTTTTAAGCAAATTCCTTGTTTCTAGGATGGCTTATGAAAATACCGTAAGAAATTAATTTTACTGAGGAGTTTCGTAGGATGCAATGAAATGCATTCAATGAAGTTTCAACCCAAAATGTATTCAAAATAATAAAGGTGACATTGCAATCTGAGCATACCTTTAACTAATGTACTGAAAGAGTCATGTATGTGTCCAAAATACACATCATAAAAAGCCTTCATGCTGCTTCTTTTCTTTTTACTGATTCATTCTTGATGACTGGCACAATTACGACATCACTGCTTTGCCCTGCCAGGTACCAGTCATCTCCCCCCACGCCAGTGACTGTGCCCATTCAAACAGAGCTCCACGTGGCCCACTGTAATTAATGATGACAGTTTTTCAAAGAGAAGGAGGGCCTGGAGGATGGGCTGGTCTACAGCCTTTGACTGTTAAGCCTTTTGGCTTGTTTACTCAGAACATTTTTTTCCCACCTACAGATCTATCAGAGGGGTGAATCACATGCAGGTCCATAACATTGCTTAGGTAAGCTATCTCATTAAGTTCAGTATGGCAAGGTGCACATGGGTGGTTTCAGACTAAGGACATGGGACTGTAAGCACTGATTATTACGTGACTACCCTTTTCAACATCTGTCTGTATAGCTTGTACTAGAAAACAGCTCCTGTATTATACAGGGCTTTCAGGTGTTACTGCAAATGTCACCAGACAGTAGAGCACATGCATGTCTCCTGGTCTGTCAATAAAGAGAACAAGTCACTATACCGGCTCAGAGCCAATCTTGTATTTCTGGGAAGTGAAAATAGCTGAATATGCACCCATCCAGGTGACAGGTTCCTAACACATGCTGCTTCTCAGTGCAGCTGTCAAAAAACATGTCCATGTTTGACTTTAAGAGGTGCTGAGCGGCTTCTTCAAGGTCTTAGGCATATATGTGAAATATTGCCAAGATAGCAGAGAATCAAGTTGTAACAGCCAGACTTTTCTTCCTTCAAAGTCATGGGGAAAGCATATTACACTTCAGGTAACAGAGGACTAAACAGCAAGTTTGTCATCTCTCTAAAACAGGGAATTTCACCCTGGTGACACCCTGTTAGGTACACACAACATTTAACTTGTCTCAGTGACAATATTTCTGCATCTTGATTTGAAATTTGAGGTTACTACAGTTTTGTCTGTTGTACAGAGCTGTGGGAAGGAGTTGAAGAAGGTTGCAAATATTTACCATAGGCTCTTATCTGAATAACATCAGATTATAAAGGGCCTAAAGGTCCGTTGTCCCACTGCAAGAGACAGAGCATAGGCATTTCAGCCCAATCTATTTTATGCATATGCAGCCTAGGAATTAGATAGAGGTAGTGAAATGAGACAGGGAAAATTCCTTTTTTCTCAGGAATGGCATCCTGTAGTGCACTGCCTGCCTCACAGCAAGCTTTTCTGCCTCAAGAGTCAAATTCCTCCTACAAACATGAAAGCAGAAAGCAAGGTCCCCTGCATACAGTGGCTTTCCTAGTCTGGCATCCCTAACTACAAACAGTGCAGCATTTCTTCAAGCACTGGAATCGTGCCCATACACCAGAGGAAAACATTATGAAATTTTATATTACGATTAATAATACCACTAGGTGATACTAACAATAAGGCAATCATGTTTGTGTCTTTTTTTCTTTGTATTTTATATCTTAGATTTAATAAATGGAACTCTTTTTAATCATAAGTTACATAGACTCTAGAGGTGGCATGGGGAAAGCAGTTGGTTCCTTGAGTGAGAAGAAATTTTTATAAGGATGCAACAGCAGATCTCCATTATAATGGCTGATTCAGATGAGCAGGGAAACAAGATCTAGAAGAAATACAATTAATTCTAGAAGTTCTGGAAATGGAAAGGCAAGGGCAAAGGATTCTTCTTCACTGACCCATCTCTTCCCAAAGCCAGGTCCAGTGCGGTCCTCCTCTGAGACCAAGGGCATGAGGATTTGAACAAGCTATGACTGCACCAGACAGTAACAGTGTAGCTATAGAGAAAAACCTATTGCTCTCCTTCACTAGAGCTGCAGCGAACAAGTGCTGCTGCTGCCTTTCTCTTGTCAGTGCTCTGGCACAAATGCGATGCCAATGCCTCTATGTCTGCACCTTTCAGGCAGAGGTGGACACCATCCTATCTATTCACTCACAGAGTTTTACTCCATGGAATGTTGCTACAGAAGATGTGGTGTCACTGTTTACAACTTGCAGAACTTCAAAACCAGGTTTTCCCCTAG
This sequence comes from Zapornia atra, assembly GCA_013400835.1. Taxonomy (NCBI): domain Eukaryota; kingdom Metazoa; phylum Chordata; class Aves; order Gruiformes; family Rallidae; genus Zapornia; species Zapornia atra. Next base: position 62,434 of record VZTU01000820.1, read on the forward strand.
CCAAATAGAATCAATGTATTTTCCTTGTCGTCTGTCAGCTTCACTCTACCCTCTTCACCACACAAATACATTAAAGAACAACTTATCTATTTACTTTCTTCAGCATTATTCTCAGTTATTAGGGACAGCAAACCCAAATTATTTTTTGCCTAATGAAATTACAGCTGCTGCCTGGGGCATTAATATGCAGATGGCTTGACTGTTCAGAAGTGAAATGCCACATCAACTGCTGAGAGATCTTATTATATATATTTAGAACAAATTATCTTTAAAAACAAGCCATGCAGTAACAGAGGAATATTATTGGTAATTTCAACTATGATTTCTTTTCTTGGGTTCAGACTTGGCAGACCCTTGCTTTGTGATACCTCCAGAAAAGCAGATTAATACTGTTTGGCTTATTTGTAATGAGAAAAGTGTAGGAAGTTTATATTTTTGCAATGATCATTTGGACTAAATTGCTGTGTAACTTCACTGGTCCCAGCCTACAAATATAGAAACAGTAGTACATTCTTGATTGATTACCTTTTTTGTGATTAATGAAGACATTCACTTGCAAATTATGTCTGTGTGAGCTAGTGTAAGGAGAAAGCATTGCATTTCACTATACTGTGGTTTGAATCAGAAGGACTATGTTCATTTCAGCCTTTTATAAATACATATAGCACTTAAAATTTCTGGCAATACGTGCAACAGAATGAAAAAGAAATCTTTTCTCAGAACACTCCCAGCACTGGAACCTTCTGTTTCCAGGTCCAACAAATACCTTCATTCAAATACCTGCTTTGCATGCTTGTGTAGGGAGCCCCAAGAAGGAACTTTGTGTTGGGGGTTAGGACATGCTCTGTCTGACAAATAGATGAAGATGAAAAGATCACACAGTAGCATTAGCACAGCCTGATCGTAGTTGTTGCACACAGTTCTTCTCCATTACAGCGTTAGGGCTGATGTTTTCAGTGCTATGCACTACAGAGATTCTGCTTTTCAAGACACATATGTGCTGAAACTCATTACTGGCATACCAAAATGTAAAAATTCTTTCTGTGGGTCTGCATCCTAAAAATAGAGGCTAAGACTTTGAAATTTCTCAATTGCATGCCATGTATTTACCTTTGCATTATTTTAAAATCAATGCCTTTGCAAAATGGATGTTCCTGACCAAACGGTCTGATTCCAAAGAGATTCTCTCCATCAATAATATAGAGGTTCTTGCCACCTACCTTGTCCCATGTTAGCACTCCAACATCTGTTTTTCCTCACAAACTCTGTCCTCATTTATGCTTGCATTCCCTAATATATCCAGTTATGATAATATAACCACATAATATCCAGTTATAGTGCTACACCAACTGGAACACTTTTGTGAAAAAGTATGATTTTCAGTATAGCAGAGAAATGAAAAACACCACTTCAAAAAAAGTAGCTTTTTTTTCCCTTTGTTAACTATGCATATCAACTAGTAAATTTAATTATTTATTTCTTAATTTTTATAGTCTGGTATTAGCATGACCTGTTTAGCAAGCAGTCATTTAATTGTTCCCAAAGTTATTCCAAAGTTAGTTCAAAGAATACTGAGTACTGAGTTGAAAGAACTTAACAGAAGACAAATGCTGTCTGGAAAAAAAATCATTTGAATAAATATCTATTTGCTGCTTACCTTCTCTTTGGTTCTGGGTAAACTCCAAAGGAAAGATTTAAAAATGATCAGGAAAAAAAAAAAAGGTTATTTTGAATAGAACTTTTTTGTGAATGAGAGTCTAAATTTAGCATTTTATTCAGAAGCATCCTGCTCTTCTATAAACGACCGAGCCTGTGTACACATAGACCTTCTTGAATGTGATGTTTATTTGCAGATGCCAAGATGTCCTTCAGACAAATATCTAACTCTATATTACAGAAAGTGGATGCAAAACTAACTCCTGCTGTCGAGGACAGACAGCTGGCCCCCATGTGCTCAAGCCAGACAGAGATTCAGTGTCAAGAGAAGCTGATGGGCGGTCGATCCTTCCCAAGTTGCAAGGGTTGTGAACATCTTCAAAATTCCCCCAAGAGTGGTTTTGTTTAGCAATTAAAGAGTTTAAGATTTGTGCTTTTGTTCGAGTTTTAGTATGTCCATGAGGTAACTGAACCCAGAGTGTCAGCACACAGTCAGGGCACCCTATGAAAGCCCAATTGAGTTTAAATGGTTTTAAGCACAGAAGCAAGGAGCTGTTTCTTGAATGGTGACAATGCAGAGCAGTGAAGGAGATCAGGAAGCAAGAAAGCTGAGATAAGATTTTGATTTGGAGGACTCATCATTCCAGATATAAAAATAGGTCTGGTTTTGGGAGAGGGTGAGCACCCACAACTCCAGGAAACAGCCAGCAGTGCTTGAGGAGATCAGGCCCATAAAGTACTGCAAGATGTGCTGCTGTGTTTTGCGCTAGTAGTAGCAGAAGCCTAAGAATACCTATGTCTGTATTTTTCTTCTGGTTTTGCCACTGAAACTTTCTGCAAACACAATTGATTAAATCTTCATGTCTTGCTTTCCAGTGTAAAAAAAGGGCACCAACTTTTCAAAGCAGCAGGATCCTGAGGTTGGTCGGAAGTACTAAAATATATGTCAGAGAGAATTTTGTTGAGACTCTACTGACAGAAGTGGATTTTCTGCTAAATGCTGCAAAAAATGGTCTAAAACACCATGACTTAAATGTTGCTCTTGTTCTATGTCATTTACTTTATTTCGCTGCCCCAAACTTACTGAATCAAGCTATTATTTCTCTATAGCAGTGTGCTCTGCTTTAAAGTGAGAACTCCAAAATCACTTGGAACTGGCAATGGAACTGGCACTTGGAATGGAAGCCACTTCAAAAATGCAAAGGTTGTGGATTTCCTTAGCATGATGGCATTACACAGCCTGGCTGCAAAAAATTCTTTCAATGCAGGAGGATTGCCCATCACATTAATATTTCTAATACCGCACCTTCAAAGGGAACCTTGGAGACCAGCTCCCCCATGTCTTGGATTTGGATGTCAGAAATAAGCTGGCCAGAAGCTCACCCACTGAATCTATAAACTTGTTGCTGGTGAGATCCTGAAAGAGTTTTTTACAGTATCTGAATCTGTTGCTATAAACTCGAGAAGATTCAACAACAGTGTCTACAAAGGCATATTAAATAATAGAAATATAATGCTCTCACCTTCATGCAGTTATTCTATGTTTTATAATTGCTCCTCTGAGTCTTCATGGAACACCAAAAAGAAAACCAAAACGAAAAACCAAGCAAAAAAGGAAGAAAGAAAAAAAGCAGAGTGGACCTGTGGAGAGAACACATTTTACATTGCTTCTGTGTCAAAGGAACTACTGATAATTTTACTGAAAGTGTGTTTGCATTTTATGCTCCCATTGTTTATTTAATATTGCAGTTTATTTTCTTAGTAATAATTTTTATTAATAATCTCTAACTTTTACTTTTGTCTTTCCTTTATTCAGCTTTGCATGTTCTCAAATCCATGGCTTAAAAAAAAGAGAGGGGAAAAAAAAAGAAGCAAAATTGGGAAGGGAACAATCTTTTATTACATTGGCAATAACGAATTACAGTTTTCTATATATTGTGTTCTGCTTGGGAGCTTGCACACAGTAAGCCAAAGCAGACTTACTCCTTTCTGTCCCTGTTAATAATTTTTAAAAAACTTTTCTCTGCTCTTTTTAGAAATCTCTCCTTAATCTTCTTCCTTTAAACTTTCTCCTTTACACTCCTGCTGAGGTATTCTAGGAGGTGTTTTGGGTATGCCTGATCTCCTGCTTACACATCCTCTGGAGCAAGGGCAACTTATTTCTCCATAATCTCTAGCCAGCTCTGTGACTTCTGGGATCAGTCCCTCTCCCCGCTGATGTTCTGATGTTCTCTCCATAGCTAACATTTCCCTTCCCCCATTCCTGTTATGTGTAGTTTTCCTTGGGCTGCTGCATGCCATTCTAATTTTCTGCTACATGCCATCCACTCACTTTCCCTCTGGCTCCAGAGGCAGGTTTAGTGAGCTTTGTGAGATCTATTTAATTACTAAAAACCTATGCAGTCCAGCAGTAAATGTAGTATGCATTCCAGAAGACCTACAGACAAGTTTTTCTTGGCACTCACAGCAATGAGGTAAGAGAATAAAATGAGTTTGTGGTCACATAACCAGACCACCAGCAGAGAGTTATGAGAAAGCTAGACCCATTTTAATTAGGAAAAATGTAAAATGCTTATATGAGAGCCATCATTCTGGTCCTCTGTGAACCACAAGCTGTAATTATGTAAACTATAACTATGAATTTTCTTAGCTTTATTCTTGGATTGTAATATCACTGTGTAAAACAAGAAGTTGAATTTGCTTGAGATTTCTCGAAGTAAGCCTTTAATAAAAAAAAATATTCCCCCAAAAAACCACAGGAGATCAGCATGGTCTCCTTTAATTGAAAATTTCCCCCTCATACTGGGGGGGTCCAGGGCATTATATCAACCTGTGCATTACCTTTATATATTTAAGGCTGATTTCTAAGTGAGTACAACCTTAGAAATGTAAAAACTGAACCCTGTGACTACTGTAAGTGGGGGATTTAGATCTTCAGCATTTCTCCGAGACATTCAATCTCTACAGAGTGATTTCGTATTTGACTTTTACAGTGATCTCATGCTAGGAATTTTGTAGTCTAACCCCAGTCTAACTACACACTACTCAGCACTCGCTCACCCCTCCTCCCCCCAGGGAGAATGGGGTGGAGAATGGAAAAAAGAACTTGTGGTTTGAGATAAAGAGAGTTTAATACAATAACAAGGAAAGGAAAAATAACAACAGTAATAACAATAATAGCAATAATAACAATATTAACAACATCAATAATAATATAAAAAATAAAAGTGAGGCACAAATGCCATTACTCACCACACATTAGAGGAAAAGTAAAGAATCCAATGCCCAGTCTGTTTACAAGCATTGATTCTGCCTCCCAGCTATATCTGGAGCATGATGTAGGGAATCTTCCTTCAGCTGCACTGGGTGAGCTGTCCTGGATGGTCTCTTCCAGCTCCTTCTGCACCTGACAGGGTGTGAGAAGTTGAAATGGACCTGACTTAGTGTAGACACTACAACTACATAGCAACAAGTAAAAACATCAGTGTTATCAACATTATTCTCATCCTACATCCAAAACACTATACTGGCTACTTAAAAGAAAATTAACTCCATCTCAGCTGAAATGAGGATAAGGATGTACTGTTGTTTTTGCTGACTGAAGTCCATTTCTTGGGATGCAGGAGCCAAATGCAACTTTACAGCCAGGTGGTGTGGTTGTGTCAGTGGGTGGGAACAAATTTTTGCTCTGGTGACTTGCTCAAAAGATGATTAACCTGATAAAAAGATGCACAGATATCACAGTGGTTGGCATTTGATTACATCAGCATGGTTATGGCTGGATTGAAATAATTCTGTGCTGTGTTAAAAAGCCAAAACTCTCATCAAACAAGTTGGTATCTTTATGTGGCATAATACCCTATCTTGCTCTATCAATAGCTGCTGGCTTGGGGTGCAGTAGAGAGATAGCTGTGTAAACATGATGTGATGCCTGAACCAATTAACCTCAGAACTGGGCTGTCTGGCAGTGGTAGAGCTGTCTTTGCTTTCTTTGAAGGTACTGCAGTGCCCATCTTTAATTCAGTATTTCAGTGATTTGGACACTTGTGGGAATGTGACATAACTGAATTAATTTCCTTCTGCTGCGTACTGAATCTTGAGATGTTGCCATCTTCCAAGCAAAAGCAATAAGCTTGATGACAACTCTATCAGTGTGCATAACTGCAGAGGAAGGGACAGACAATGACTGGAAGGAGTATGTCTCTCTCTCTGTAATTGAGGCTGTTTTATTTTAATTAAACATTTGTTCTCTCAAGAAAATGACTGCTAAAATGATGCTCACAGTCACAAAGCTCAGAGAAAGTGGAAATGTGGAATTCATTCTTTCTGTCAAAAATAATTGTGGTAGTTCTACAAGATGGCACATGTTCAAGAACAGGGACTGAGAAAACCATTTAAGGAAGACTTCTGTACAGGATGCTACAGTACTTGCTCAGAAGGTATGCCTGAGAAGGTATGCCTTCTGAGCAAGTAGAGCTGGAAGAGCGGTGGCATGGGTGAGTGATTTAGCCCTTTGGCTGTTGGATAATTTGTTATTATCAAATCCAGCTTTGGATGGATGTTATTTGTGTGTCTGGATGCTGGGCAGTCCAGGACTTCAGAATCACTGGCAATGGTAATATAGGTTTCTACCAGGAGTCTAGGGTGAGCCCTGTACCTCAGGAGCATGCTGGGTGTTCTGCACTGGTGGTATAGATCCATGGCAGAAATGCCAGCTGTACTACACATCTTGTAAATCAGGATTTAATGCATGTATCTCACCCTTTCCGGAAGGGTGCAGATCTACTATTCAAACACAAGTTATTGTGGTGAGAGGATGTGCTGAAGCTGGCCCTCCCCAGTACAGCCTCCTGCTCTGTTCAGAGCACACCTCCAGCATCAAACTGATGGCAGTGCAGGTGTCACACAGACCTGGATGGCCTCAGAAAAAAACACACTTTTCTAGAGAGCTGTATGAACAGGAATACAGAGATATGTGTGGACTCTTGGTGCCTCTGAGGCAAGTCTATACTGAGAGTGAGTTTTGAGGTTCTGAATTTCAGAAATAGGCATGCCCCCGACCTAGCTATGGGAAATACTGTTGAAATATGGCAGCACCGATTTAACAAAACCCAATGCAAACCCTGATGGGAGGGGAAGATGGTTTAATTTAAAATTAAAACTGAAGTAAAAATAATTTTACCCATTTATATTTACACCATCACTCCTACACCAAGATCTGCGTATACAGGTAGCCTGTTCAATATGCAGGCACCAAGACAATTGTCTCCAGGTGTTTAAGACTCTTTGTGATGACATGGGATAAAGGATGCCAGCTGCTGAGTCCTCCTTACCTCCATTGAGGCCCCTTTGGATTGACAGCTATCTCTTTCTTTAGGCTATGATCTTTCTGAGCCTCTCCATCCCATCCCATCCCATCCCATCCCATCCCATCCCATCCCATCCCATCCCATNCATCCCGTCCCCTCCCATCCCATCCCTTCCCATCCCTTCCCTCCCCATCCCTTCCCTTCCCTTCCCTTCCCTTCCCTTCCCACCTCTGCCATCAGGATTTTCTCTCTGTGCTCGGTGCTTTGAACTGGGTGTCCAGAATATCTGTGACTAGATGGGTGCAAAGCTCCTGCTGACTGGCTTAGGCAGGTGACTATTCACACATTTCTCCTGTGTTTTTTTCCTCTGGTTCTTTCATAGCCTTTCATGAGTTGGAATTTTTTAGAGTAACTTGGAATGTTCATCGGTGTGACTGGGAACTTAATGAAGACCCAAGTTCATGAATTTTTGGAATTTTTCCAAGCAGTGTTTCAAAGGTTGCTTGTGTCTTGCTCATGTAAATTCACTGCTGTTCAGGAGCCTGATGAACTTCTACAAGCTAACGCATTTTTTAAGGTGCTTTTCTTGAAGAAAACATAAAAAAATGCATTGCCAATCAAAGGTCAAAAAAGCAAAATCCTAAGGTGTTGCTGTTTAAAAATTACAGCCTTGTTGTGACTAATAATTTATCAGAATTATTACAGAAAAAGTATTACTGATTTATTACAGAAAAAAATCAGTAATCCTGAATATTTGTGGTAATCCAATGACTGTCACTTTCTTTAATGTTTTTCTGTGCTTCAGACCAAGGAAATCACATTTATTTTGAAAATAGACCTTGCTTCCTCGAGTTGTCCTTGGAAGACAGTCCCTGGAAGCATTAGTGTTTTGCATACTTAAAGTGCTTCTTAAATCTTTAATTGTTTCCTTACACTTCTGTCCCCATATGTGATCTGTGGTTTTATCTCTCTTATTTACATTAGCCAGAGAACAGATTTTATTTTATGAGATTGCTTATGTAGCTTTGGGCAAATTCAACTCTATGGCTCTGCAGACTGACCTTAGGAAACATCATGGAAATTATTAATCTAAAACGTACTAGTCCTGATAGGCTCATTTAAAGATTAGTGAGTAATCCCATCAAGTCCAAAAACTGAATGTGGTCTTAAACACTACTTGTAAGAGCAAAATTCACTAATTCCTTATCTTAATTTCTGAAGATGGCATTTCATTTCCTGTTTTGTTTTTTTTTTTCTCCTTCTTGAATATTAGAGCTGTGTCCTCAGCTGGTATAAACTGAAATCCTATAAAGTCAGAATTAGTCTGATTTAGACCAGCTGAGCCACTCTATCCCCCTTTATGTACAGACTTTGTGCTTGTTCTCCATGCTTCCAGATGCGTGTTCTGTTGCTGATGGCCTCCAACAGCTCATTAAAACCTATTTAACTTTTGTTGCTTTCCTCATTTAAAAAACTTTGTGGAGGAATGCCATTAGTATAATTTAGAAAAATCTGAGACCTTCTGTCTAGAAGAAACACCTTTGTGTCAAGTATCAAGCAGAGCAGTGTATATCAAGTTTTGTTTTCATCTTACAAACATGGGGTCTAGCAATGATCTTGGTTTCTACTAGACCACAGTTCCATAGTCTGTAACAGTAGCTTTTACTTCTCTGGAGTGCTTAGTAATACAAATTTGATAGAGAAATGTCAGATTAATTCCAGACTCGTGGCAAACTGTGGGATGCCCCTCTATTGTACCATGGGGTTGGTTTAGGGTGGCTTGCCAAATACTTACCCTTATATGGTGCACTTCAGCCCATCAAAAGTCTGGGACTTTTATCTTGTGATTGACAGAATAGAATCATATCTACTCATTAAAATAATATAATTGAGTATTATTTTTAAGATGTCTTGGGGCACGGGAACTAAGAGCATCTCTCACTATGTAACACATAGAGAAGATTCAATTGCACTGCCAAGTGGTCCCCTGCTGAATACATGAAACTTATGGTTTCCTCTCAGCATGACACATAAACTTCCAACAGGAGGCTGGTACAAGACATGCAAAGAAGTTTTCAGGATAGGAATGAAGAATTTTCTGGAAATCTTTCCAAAACTTAGTGAAGCAAGTGACCTATACAATGTGTATTGAGAAGAGTGTAGCTGAAGCTGAAAATCCAAATTTATAATAATTTGTTGATCATCACTTTGGAATTAGAACGTTATCCAGAAAAGTATTTGAAGAGTTGATATTCACTATTTGGGAAGTGCATTAACCCTTGTTACCTGCAGCTGATGAACATGCAGGAAACCACAATAGGCTTTGACTGTGTGATGTTACCACTGATAGAAGAAACATTTTTTCATCTACCTAGGTCTTCCTTGCATCTAGATCAGATGGGATTGGGTATTGTTCTTTAGAGAGTAAGTTGTGCTTTATGACCTCATTACCAGGGATGGTAATAAGCAAGCAGAGCCAGACAGGGCAGCTGACAGTGTTAGGGCGGATGAACAGCCAGATGAAGTAGCATTTCTAGAGACAAATCTGTTCCCCCACCCAGACAAGAAGAGAAGCCATGTGGTACAGGCCTGCACATGTAGTATAGGGCTCCAGTGCCCTGCACTGAGCAAACAAGAAGCCACCTTTGGCTCTCCTGTGGCATCTTCCACTGAAGTCCTCCTCTAGCTTCTCTTTCATAGAAGAGGTGAATCACGCCTGAACAGTTGACTCTTCAGTGTCCTTGTCACATTTTGGGATTTCAGCTTTGTCTGGCTAGAAGGGGTGACCACACTCCTCCTAGCAGGAATAGCATTTCAGGACAGTCTGGGTTCTGTTGCTGAAAGAGATTTTAAGTGACAGGCAGCTGCTACTACAGTGGCTTAAAAACAGACATCCAAATCCTTGTGACAAAGGAATGAGTGAAACTTTTCAATAACTATGGGCAGGTTTATGTGTTTATATATATATATATATATATACATCATGGACTACAATATAAAGATTCATATTAGTGTGTTTGTAAAACAGTTCTTTTTTAATTATGCAGCCACACATAGTAGTGGGAGAGAAACCAGTGCTTGAGAATTTCTGATAGATTTAATTTTGTTATAATTTAAAGAATGCAGAAAATTAACTTAGTTTGGGGGCTTTCTGTGGAATACTTCAGGAATATTCAACCTGCATATTTAATTTTGTCACTTTGCCAACATTCCTGTTCCTTGTAGTGTGCTGTAGGGAACACTCGCTTGCCCTCGTAACTTCCCAGCCTTACACAATGTAATTTCCTGCATTTGTGGGTCAACTAACCCTTGACTGGAGAGACGTACAGACTGATTTAAGAGCCTATGAGGTATGGTTTAGCATAACTCTCAAAGCAAAATTAATATTGATATTTTGCTCAGCAGCATTCTTCTTTCAATATGTTTGATAGATGCTCTAAAAGCAACAGTAATTTTAAAATTAAACTTCTTTGCCAAAATCCTCTCTAAAAAGGTTTGTCGACTGGTTATCGGTTCAAGATATCTGAGATGATTCAGAAATATTTTCATAAATAAAAACAATTATCCTTTTTGGTTGTTTTGGATTTTTATAATATCTTATAATTGGAGTTTAGGACTAATTGATTTGCTGTTAATTATTCGCTAAAAGCAACATGAAGACTGAAAGTTTAGTAAATGTTAGTAACAATTCATTAAGTTATTATGGCGCGCTGATAATCTAGTTCTGTTTCTCTAAGAGTCATTGCTGTTCTTCAGTGCCATTAAGTCTTCCAGATCTTTTTCTTCATGATACACACAACACTAGATTTTCAAATGAATGCTACTGCCCTGATGGAATCACTTCTGTAGAACAAGTCCAGGAAGAAGAAATTCCAAAAAAACCCTCTGAGGCTAAATTTTCTAATAAGTTATTTTGAAAATACTTTCAAAACACCCCTACTTACAGAGAAATCTAGATTGGTCAGCTAACAATTACTAATGTGAAGAAATATCCAAGTGTGCTGGGTAAATTATTCTTGGCTTTGAATGTAAAATGGAAAATCAGCTGCCTTGGCTTGTCAAAAGTGCCTCTTCTTAAAGTCTAACTAGTGTTTTCCCCAAAAATGTAGCTTAGGAACCTGATAAACTAAATGTCTTTACAGGAAAAAAACTTTTGATCATTAGCTGACTTCATACTTAGTTGAAGGAATACCAAAGACTTTTAGAATTGAAATAAGTCTTGTCCTGTTTGGAGAGGAAATACCTTTAGCCTTTTGCTATATGACTCTTGCTCTTACCAGTTTGTAAAAGCACAACCACACGGCACACAATGGTATGTGTCAGACAGCTTCTAAACAATGGGACTCTGCCACTACACATAAGCAAGCTTGGAACCTTTTCACACCAGGTGATTGTTTCTTCACAGGAAACAAGAAGTGAGTGGCTTTGCTAGAAACTAGAAATCAAATTGCCTTGCTCTGCCCACATCTCAGAAACATTTAGCTGCTTTTCAAAATTGTAGCCATACTCCTTTTCCCAGATTTAATCAAAGTCCCAACCCTTGAAAATAGTGCTAATCTGTTATCTGCTGCAAGGGAGAGCAGCCACAGTGAAGTCACATGCCTTGGGATATCATTTAATGTCTGCTGACACAAGGTGTAATACAAATAAGAGAGAGGGGCTTTTTGAGTCATTTGATTGCATTTATATAAAAAAAATTGGGATTTGTTTCACCTCATTTTGATTATCCAGAAATTGGATAGGTAGCCTGAGCTACATGTCCAGGTGGCCATGCCTCAGTACTCACCTGAGAAAACAGGCAGATATCATTGCTTCTTGAACAAGCGACTTACGGCTCCTAACTTGAGATGCAATGAAGTCTTTGGGGGTAAGGAACTCTTCATTAATTGGGAAAGTGACTTTAGCTAAAAGCTCATTTTTAAATAGTGGAAGTTACATGGGATAAATTCCTTTCTTCATGGCAAGCTCCGAAAGCAGGAGCTGCAGAAGAATTATTTTCTATGAAGCAAATATTAAGAGAGTTATTATCCCAGAGCACCATATCTTAAATCCTTGCTCTCATTGAGCATTTACATTTCTGTCCCTGCATGGCTTTGTCTTTGTTAAAGTTTTATTTTAACATCTGCTTTCTGAAATGATAATGACAGCACATATAAACCCAATATGTGATAATGTCATTTACTCTACCATTCAAGTAATCCCATACTGCTAATGTGCCCTTTCACGAGGTAGGGATGTAGAACAAGGTTGCGCAGCACCCTAAAAATTCAAAATATCAAGGAAGACAGACAGAGCTATTCTAAACATTTACTGCAAACACTTGAAAGTTTAGTTATAAGATTTAGATGAGCTATGTTATAATCATACTTGAGGGCTGGCTGCTTCCTATCTTTTTCTGTCAGTGATGCACAGTTCCCTATCTTCTGTGCTGAGGACAAGCTATGCAGACAGGCATGGCAGTCTACTGCACTTTTGACCTGCTGGTTGCCTTTGTTTCCTGTCTACCTGCATTAATATTGGTTCATTTGCACAAGTCTTCATGTGCAGCAAAATAAATACAATCTCATAGTGTACTTTCTGCCTGTGATTAGGTGGAATAATTAATAAACATTTCTCCTTCGTTCCCATATACAGCTTTTGCATGCAAGAGATGTTGAATTGATATAAAAAAGCAACATAATGCCACAGGTCTCACTGTTCTAGGTCATTTGGCTTTCAGACTCTGAAGCTGGCCTCTCTTGGGAAGGTCTGATGTCTTCCAGTGGAAGGAAGGAGGAAATGAAAACAACCCTGTGGAAAAAGAAAAGAGAAATATTTTTCCTTCCTTGCTGGATTATATTCCCTTAGGACTCAGCAGAAGCCTGTACTGCATACTGAATATACACTAGATGGTTCTGCTATTGCTAATTTTGTTGTAATAATCCAGCAAGATAAAAAAGAAGCTAATAGGCTGCCCATGTGTTTAAAATAGTCTTCCAAAAATACATTTTAAAATAAATATATTCCAGAAGATGGACTGGAAAGAAACATTTTTTTATATCCTAATTGGATACACTCCTCCACCCCATCAGAATTGATGTGAGTTTCTTCACTGAATTCCGTGGAGAATAGACTTTTAAGAAGCACTTCTTGAGAACTGTGTAGGGAGTCTAGCCTCAATGTAGAAGCAGGTTTGTGGCAAATCCAGATATTTGTGGAGTATCTGCTTTCTCACAAGTGTGACAGAACTAATGAATAGCTACTGAATAATGACTGCCTAAATAATTCTATTTGCCAACTTCATTATATATGAATGTAGTAAGAGGTTTGATGGTTTTTCTACATAAAATCCTGATACTGATGAGTCTTTTGCTGCATGTCTTCCCAAGAAATAGCAGTGCCATCTTTTCTTTTGGCAGTTTCTGTCTTCTTCTGTGATATGAGCTGTTATAGCTTCTTCACCAGTTTTTGCATTCCTTCTGTCTGTTGCCTTTCCTAAAAGCCATATGTTTCTTGTAAATGCTTCTGTTAACTTTTTTTTTTGATGCCGCCTTCTTATGGTTTCCATGTGGCAGCACACAGACTACTCCCTGTTCTATTTTACCTTTTGGTAGCAACTATCTCTAGCTTTCCTTATTTCTATAGTTCTTCCACTCTGCCTGCAGCCTCTAAAGGTGTTTTCTGTTCCTTTTTTCTCTGTAGACCTCAGTCTCATTGAGTTTTTATTGTGCCAGACACTGGATACAACAAACCTGCTATTACAGTTGGCTAAATATAATCTACTGCATGTGGCATTTCTGTAGAAAAGAGAGATCAGCTAAGCAATGACTGACGTTAAAGCATAAAAGTGTTTAATAACTACATGAATGGCATTAAAAAAAAGGATTTGTCTGGATGTCTCTACAGACATGGTTTTCTTAGAAAGTATTTTGGTCTTACATACCTAAATAAAAAGGCAATCCTCTTCTAATATTGATGCTATAGTTAAAGGTCCAGAGTTCTCCGACGCAATACTAAAATAAAGCTGAGAATACTTTGCACATATTTGTCCATCAATTGTGGACAAAGTAAATGAGAAGAAAAAAGTAGTCAGAGTAAGAACTGAAGGTGGGTTTTTTCCACAATTCTTCCCACAGATTTGTCAATGTGGCATCGTGAGTACACAAGTGCAAGCTAATGATTTCTAATATACCAGAGCAAATATAGACTCTGTTCTTAAGTGAACAGAGAAATATTGGACCTGAGTAGCAGGTGAGAGGACTGTCTAACTTCAAAAGTTCTTAAAAACCAGGTCATATTTTGAGGTGGCTTTATCTGCCTTTGATCAAGCTTTCTCAATGCAAATCTTAAATTACACAGGGTTTTATTTTTTCTAATTTTATTCCTTACATTAACACAGTATTTTAATTTTGAACTGCATTACCTGGTACTACAGGAGGCTAGAGACACTTTCAAAGGCATCTTAATAAATTACTACATAAAAGGCTAAAAATTCTGGTATAATGTCTAAAAGAACTCCATACTTCAGGTTCTGCACACATCAAATTTTCTTGGACATTCTGAAAGTCAGATGAGGTTTGTCTTACCACAAGGTGATCTGACCATTTGATCAGACGATCCTTTCAGAATTAAGCAACAAAACTTGAAGATGATATTATTCCATGATCAATTTATCATGAAGTTTGAGTGGCTTTGAGACATTCTGGAAGCTGGAAGATTATTATTAATCATTGCAAATACACCTATATTTCATAAATTCATTTGCTATGTCATTAGTCTGTGTTCCTTAGAATCACACAAGTACACTGCTCATCATCTTCCCAGTTGAACAAATGAGCATAATTACTTTTTAACTTGAACCATTATAACATTTTGTTTTAAATAACAGCTTTTTGATCTCGGAATACATTCATAGCATGCTAACAAAAAGAAAACTGTTACTCTACAAAAATGAAATGCGGTTAGGTTTTCTCATACGGATGCAATAAAGAACACTTCTGGTGGCTTGACATTGCACAGATGAATAGTTTTTGACAGGGAAAATGACTATAGTTTAGTCTGAGCTTTGGCAGTACTACAAGATATTAAATACTTGAAGTAATCCAGTAAGTGAAACTTTGTTATAAGCAGGTTGCTTCAAAGTATATTATCTCCATAGTTACATTTTCATTACTGTAGCATTTTTTAATATGTTGATGTACTGCTTACTTCTAAATTTTTATATTGTTTCTGGGACTGATTGATGGCATTTTGGAAGAGTTTTCTGTTTGCTTTCCTCATTTGTCCTCTTACAAATAGGATGAATTTGTTCTGGAAAGTGTAACACAATGTTATGGTAAAAATAAAAAAAAGTTCAGAGCTGCTGTTCAAATCAACTAAAACTCACTTGGTTTTGGTTGGTGTGTTGGTTAGTTGGTTTGTTGGTTGGTTAGGTTTGCTTTTTTTTTTTCCCAGTATTGAGTTATATCTACCTCTCTCATTTCCTTATTTTTCAAAAATAGTAGTGTAGCACTGAGTACATGTTACCTTAGTTATCCTTTGTGTTTCCACTACCACAGCATGAGAGGTCATCAATTTTAATGTACTTTGCTGCAGTTGGAATTGCTGCTTTAAGTGCAGATGAGGAAACGGGGACACCTGTGTGACAGCACGTGGCACATGGTGCCCGCACACGGGGATACCCAAGGGACTTCCAGACAGACAGCTTGGACATTGCCAGAGGAATGGCTCCAGTGCTGTGCACCAACACTGCTGTAGCACTGCCAGGGTCGCATCTCTGCTGAGAGTTGTGTGTGCGGTGGGTGTGCTCCAACCCTCTGGCCCACACTCAGACGAGGACTGTGATTAGGAAGGCTGCAGGGGGACCTCATTGCAGCCTTCCAGTACCTGAAGGGAACTTATAAGCAGGAGGGGATTAAACTTTTTAAAAGGGTAGATAATGGCAGGACAAGGGGGAATGGACTAAAGCTAAAGGAGGGAAGCTTTAGATTAGATATTAGGGGGAAGTTTTTTACAGAAAGAGTGGTGAGGTGCTGGAACAGGCTGCCCAGAGAAGTAGTGGATGCCCCGTCCCTGGAAGTGTTCAAGGCCAGGTTGGATGGGGCCCTGGGCAACCTTGTGTAGATCCAGACCTGGAGGTTGGTGGCCCTGCCTATGGCAGGGGGGTTGGAGCTCTATGATCCATGGGGTCCCTTCCAACCCAGACCATTCTATGATTCTATGATTCTATGATTAGGGATGGAGCACTAGCTCCATGTCGGTAAACTCCATGTCCTGGTTGAGGAGCACTGTCTCTGTCACATTCCTTCTGCCCAACAAACCAGCACAGCAGAAGGTTGCTGTAGCAGATGGAAAGGAACACAATGGTTTTGGCTGACTTTTGTTCTTGGTGCAGAGACCTGACTCAGTAAAATGGGCTTATGGGGTCAGATTCTCAGGGTTTGGAACAAATGCCTTCACACATTGTAGGGCTAAAGCGAAAACCTGTTCTTTGGCTTACTAACTTGAATAAGAAAAGAGGAAAGGATTCACGTGATGGGAATATCAAGCCAAAGGCAGAGAAATTAGTGAATGAAGGTGAGAGAACTGTAGGTGACATAGAGAGGTGTTAAGAGTAACGTAGCATATTATATTTGAAATGTCTAAATCACAGTGTCAAAACATTTTTCCAAGTCTTTGTAAACTTGGCTGTGCTTCCTTAAAGAAAGTTATAATTAATGTCTCTTTCTAGTGATGATCAATAGGCTAAATTAATATGTAGA
Organism: Zapornia atra; assembly: GCA_013400835.1. Lineage (NCBI taxonomy): Eukaryota > Metazoa > Chordata > Aves > Gruiformes > Rallidae > Zapornia > Zapornia atra. The sequence continues at coordinate 79,139 of VZTU01000820.1, forward strand.
ATGAATTTATTCAAAGGATTTTTTTCTGGCAATTGCAGTTCTTTTATTTCTGTCATGCAGCGATGTGGTATGAGGTGGTATTGAAGGTAAGGAATGATCAGCTTAGAATTACAGCACCGTCAGGTGAATACTGGCAAAAAGATTCTGGAAAATTTTTCCAGAATATGATTATTTTTCAGGAAAAAATTAAGTTCCAACATTAGGTCTTCTGCGCCCATTTCATCAAATCTGATTTGGTTTGTACTACATACAAATATAATCTGAAAACAAAAAACCAGTAATGGATTAAATTTTTAATGAATGGGAGTCTATGTAGTGAAATAGCCAATGCTGAAACTCTTGGTGAAAGCAACTGAACTATTGTGAGTCATCTTATAAATGCCAAGGTTTGTATAAGGTCATTCTATATCATATTACAAAATAATGCACCAGTTAAGTCATTCTGGCAGTCATGATAGCAGATGTGTTCCTTGAGATTTATTAGTTTTTAGCATTACCCTCATTACCATGGATGTAACAGATTTCTATGGGATAGATAATTTTAACCCTTCTATTAATTAGAATAGCAAAATATTTTTTTAAAGTAGACTGTTTTGTATAAACCCAGCCTAAGGCCTCTTACTGTGCAAGAAACCATGCAATTTTATACAGTCTCTGGGGACTTTTAATTTTAAAAAAAGATATTTATATTTCAATTTTATTATTATGTTCACAGTGTAAAGTTACTGTTTCTTTCTGAAATTCAGAAGGGAACAATATTAGCTTTCTGGAGCTGAACCAGAGAGTTTTTATTAAATTGTAATCACAACCATTTTGCAAAGATATGTAGATATCATGTAGAGGTACAGAAACATTTGCAAATGCATCTATATTTTAAGACAGCTGTTCATGTTTTCTCTTATTTTCAACGCATATTCATTAGGAAAATATTTACTATTTTGCAAATGCTTAATGGATTTAATAAGGGGGCTGAGCATTACTCATAGTACCACAAATATAAGGCTTGAGTATTACAAAGGGAGGCACCAGTGCAAGTAGCTCTTCTGTCAGGTACCTGGTAGGCAATAAATTGTGGGACTGGTTAGAAGTTGACAGAGCTGAGGCTTATAGCACTTGTGATCAGAGTTGAGGGATGCTGATCTGAGTTGTGCAGAGGAGGGTGCAGGAGAGGAAGGTGGGCCTTTGTACTGAGCCTGTGAGACTGGTACTAGGTTACAAAGGTCAGATATTTAATAGCACTCTTTCATTTTGCAGCTTTATTCCAGGTATGAAGGTCGTCTAGGAATCCAGCTTAGATAAAGAAAAGGTAGAAATATGTATTTTGCTATGCTTTGATTCTGGGTCTGGTTTATGTTTCTTTGTTATAATACTAGAGCCTCGAGGACTGGTGTGTTCTCAACTCAGCAACCTAAGATAGAACTGTGACCTAACCACCTGTACTGCAGTGTGCTGTCTTGGGGAAACAGGAGAAGTCAATTCCAGTTATCAGAGTTACTCTAAACTTCCTGCTGATGGGTTCAGAGTAATTTCTCTGTTCTGAATAAAAAAATTGCTAAAAACTACCGGAATTCCAGTGCTCTGTAGGAACTCTTCCATGCACTTAGTAAATTTCTGGTTGTAAAAAGACAGCTTTTCATCAAACATTATTTAAATCATAAATATCTAAAAATGTGTCTGAAAAGTTTAAAAGCTCCTACCCATTTCTCCTCAGCTTAGAGAGTTAGTTGAGAGTTGTATCAGGCCTAGAGAAAGGAAATAAATATTTAAGTCCTCAACTTGCAGGTGCCAAAAATAGTACTGGCAGACAGCATTTCTCTGAAGACCAGCCCACAGGTTGGAAGGTGTGAATCCAGGGTGGAGCAGAAAAAGCCTGCAAAGAAGTCCTGTTCTTATAATTTGTAGCAAAACTCAGTTGACGCTAGCAGCACTTAAATTTCTTTTTGAGGTTCCTTGACAGAAGATCTGTAACCACACAGAAGAGGTGTGCATGTGTACCTGGAAATTTGGATGGTCTTGGTAGGACATCAAGAGGGGATGTGTAGGCTTTTGTTCTGCATCATCCTGTAGGAGACCTTATCTGCACTGACAGGACAGGGAGTCCTGTGACACTAGCAGCTTACTTCAAGACTTCTATTTACTGTTCAGAATGGAAGTATTATGAAAATTCCATAGGCAGTATGTACCCTCCATTCCCTGGGGTGGGATTACAATGGCCCCATTGTATAAAGATAAGTCACATGTTCATATGTCCTGGACTAAGAGAACCAACAGTTCCTTTCTATTTTTTCTCATTACTTAGTTCAATGGAGCTCTATTCTATCTGATTCTTTTCCACATTACTGAAAAGTAAATATTTTTTTAAATAGTAAAATAATTCTAGTGTGTTCTAAAGTTGAATTAGATGTGTGTTTGTATCATTTTCTCAAAAAAATAGCCATGTATGTCTGTAAGCAGCTCTGTGAAAATACTCAGCATTTGTGCAGGTGAAACTCATCAAAAATGTGAGCGTTTGTGCAATATGAATAAATAGTATTAACCTTTATTTCCAATTAATTTACATTTTTTCCTACTAAGTTTATGAACGTGTTCTATAGCCATGGCTCATCTTCTACCCTGACCTAACCTATGCCAATACAGTTACTCAGAGAAATGAATCCTTGCTCAATCTTACCACAGATCCTTTCTGGAGAAGGGAGGGAGAAGAGAGGCGAGAGGAAAGTGCAGCTGTCTTGGTGGCCCAGAATTCCGTTTGATCTTATTGGGGCTGATGCCATTTACTGTTATCTGCTTAAAACTCTTTGACCTGAAGACTAGAACTTGATTGTTAATAAAATGCCATGAAACACATCTGAAATAGTAATCAAATAAGTGAACAGAAAATGCCCCCATTCAGGGACAAATAAAACATATAAATAACACCCTTTTTTTTTTCCTTGATAAAAATGGTCTGCTGCCATCAAGCTAATGCTGAGAATTATAATTGCGTGAAAGATCTGAGTAATTTAAAGAAAATGTGTGTTCACTAACTAAATTTCAATTTCTTAAATCTTTTCTAGATTTAAACTTTCTCAGGGGTCTACAGAAACAAGTAATTTCTGTTTATGTAAGGCGGAAGGGATTCTTTGCACAAGTATGGCAGTAATAGCTCTGGTATGTACTTTGAGGTCTGCAAAATTGCTTTTTCTAGGGAAAGCAGTTCATGAGATTTCCACAGCTAAGGACAGTTTGCACAATCCAAGTCAATGTTCTGGGGTATTCTCTGAGGGCTAAAGGGCTGAATACACCCACCGTACCTCCTCCCAGCAGCAGTGGTCATGGAGGACCGTAGTAATAGGCGTCCTCCCTTACATGTCCTCTGGAGTCACATCACTTCTGAAGCGATCCTTATGCCCCATTCTCACATAATGATAATTAATAACAATTCTAGATAATAATATTTTATTTGTTCAGAAACACAGAGACAAAATGCAGGGTTACTGCCAGGGAATCAAAGGAAAATTTGCATTATGTTTAGGGTGGCGGCAAGGTTTTACACAGTGGGTGTGGACATTTTTTGCAGGATTTTGCATTACATCCCTCACATTCAGTACACATGGGGAAAGCAGGGGAAGTATACAACTTCTCTCCTCACAGTAAGGCATTAAAATGCAATGAATATACGTATACCTCCTATTTTATTTTTTTGGCCTTGGATTTAAGGGTTCAGCTTTTGCCCTCCATATTGTCCAACAATCTGCTAAAAATTTCCAGCAGCTACATTTTTCAGTGAAGCCAAGTACAGTACGAGGTTTTCCAAAAGGTGGATGAAATAATCCATTGAAAATGTCAGTCAGAAGCCAGAGTATAATTTTATTTATTTTTTTGTTCCTCGTTCAGATTTCATATGATTAGCATGTGGCAAACTGTAAAACGAAGTGGAACAAAAGTGCCTGAAATAAATTTCACCTTGACCTGATTTCCACTTGACTGAAATTGTTGTAGTAAACTGGTGACACATAGTGGATAAACAGTAACACATGTCTACATTTGAAAAGGGAGAACAGATGGTAAACACACTGATATAAGGCCTGTTACACAAGAGCTGTGTGTATAATTCAGAAAGGTCAAATCCCCTGAAAGCCGAAACAGGTTTGGGAAGGGAAAGTAGGAGTCAAGTGGGCACAACTGAAGGAGATAAGCCTTCGTGCTCCTCAGTGGGTTTTGCTCAGATAAAGCATCTGGCCACATCTGTCTCCTTTTGTAAAACCACTGTCAGAGGTGTTAGTCACAGGGATACTTGTTCGGAAAGGCACTTCCTCAGAGGATACCACTGCTGGTCCATTGGTTTTACGCCACTGTCCTAAAAAACACCTCTTGTGCAACAGTAGAATTCATGCTTTTTATGGTTTGGAAAGTATTTTGGCCTTCCAAAGACATATATTTACTGGATCTTGGCTTCTGCAGTGTGGATTATCTGCTCCCATTGGTGACTACTAGCTGACCATGAACACCGTGTTCGGCAAAGGAGTCTGAGTTTGAACGCCTTTACTGTCTGCATGTACACTGGTGTGTTGGGAAGGGTCACTCTTCTCATTTCACACATTGGGGCCAAATAATTTGTCCAGTGGCCACCTGGGGTAGAGCAATGAGCTGAACAGAGATCTCTGAGGCCTTTAGTAAATTCTCTGCACACTAAACTGCCTTCTGTCAGACGCACACAAGAAGGATTTGGTCAGGATAGACTTGAAGCGGAAAAGATTTACTCAGCCTCACAGATGGTTGAAGTATTCATGGTCAGTAAGAACAAAGAAGAAGAAAAAAGAAAGATGAAAATACAAATAAGTGGTCATTAGCTAACAGTGGTGATAGTGGTAAACTCCTTGCCCGCACTCCAGCAGTAATTCAAGAAATCTGAGTTTAAAAAGCTACGAAAATACAATTTTCCTTCCAAGCAGCATTGTTTTATCTTGTCATATGGTTCTAAAATCTTAACTTTTGCTGCTCAGAAAGGCTTCAAAATGTGATAAGTGATAGAGATAATAAGTAATTTAGCAGAACATAATCTGCAGATTATGAAGGTTTTGATTTTCAAAATTATTCAAAAGAATTTTATTAAATTGTAATTCATGGTATAATAGAAATTCTTCTTTAAAGTTAGTTTCTACTGTTAAAAGTATACCTAGAGAGTGTTATCTGTAAACCATATTTTTTCAATCAATTCTTGGCAGGAGACTATAAATTTAAAATTGAAGTTGCTCTGCTTAAGGACTCCCAGAAAACAGAGATGGAGTGAAAAATTAGGTGCTGAAGTCAGGCATGTTGAATGTTCAGCCTGTATCTGTTTTCAAGAATTAACAATGCCAAAGTCATTTCACTAAGTGACTTACTTAACAGCTGTCTGCAATTGGAGATCCAAATTTAGTCTCTTATCACATCTTTTACTCAAGGGGCTACTTATTCCCTTAAAACAAAAGTGATCTAAGCCAACAATTTTTTCCGAATAATGCAAGATTTTCTTTTCAGCTAAAGTAAGGACCTTGGTGGTGTCCCTGCCAAAAAAAAAAGATGTATCTTTACCCCTCACCAATGTGCCTGACATTTCTTTAGTGGTTACAGCTCCAAGGCTAAAAAATTTGTGGCCATGATACTTTCAGAGCCTAAGATGCATAGAGGGGTTGTTATGTTTTCCTCCCTAGCTACTCAAACAATGGAAAAAATCCCCTTCAACTACCCTACACCCCCATTCCTGGCCTCTATTTGGCATCTCCCTTCGGTAACTTTGATGCATGACCTGAGGGAAGGCCAAAGTGCGCAGAACATGGCACAGCTCTGTACTTATTGGGGAATCTGCAGAGAGAAAATAAAATGTACCTCTCCTTGCAGTTCTTATGCTACAGACAGCCTGTCTCTCCTGTGCACCTGCATCATCATCTAATTTAGCTTCCTCAATAAGCAGTCCAGCCAATGTACTCTAAACCCAACTTGCTTGGTGAGCCGAAGCACATAAAGTGGTAAAATTCTATGAGTAATTTTAGAAGTGCACTCCTAATCTAAACCGAACTGGTTAGGCATTAGTTGTACCTATAGCCATGTATCCAACCTGCAGATAATGAGTATCAAAGAGCTTCTTTGGCTGAAATGCATTTGTACGGAGAAAGTGATAAATGGAAAATCAACACGAATCTAGGTCTGTTTCTGAAGGTTTTATGGACAGAAGGAATACTGACTTGTTGGGTGTTCTGTGTGTGAGAAACCGATTAATTGTCATTAGCAAAGCAGTCATCATATCATAAAAATTTAAATGCCTCTTTCTCACTCACTCGGGAGATCCAGGTGAATATTTAGACTGTTAATATATAAATTATAGAGGTCCAATACAAACTCTGAAACCAGTTGCTAAAACTGGCTATCTGAGAATCAAATCAGCATTTTTATTCAAGGAACAAAATTCACATTTAAACCCTCCAAGATAGAAGCATTTTCTCCAAGGTGAGTATATACAGAAAAGATTGCCTCTAATTTAGAAAAATATAACTAGTTTCTGGAATCAGATGTGTATTTAATAACTGTAACATGGTGCTGTATTTCTGTAACAACATATTAACCTGACCATATTATTACAGTCCTACCTTTATTTTATGAACTTGGACAAATACTGTGATTTTTTTTCATGAAGTGACATTTAAGAGAAAGGATCACTGAGGTTACCTGAGTGCTGCTCTTTCAGAACTACTTATTAGTTCTTTCTGTAAAGGTCAGCAATAAAGGGTAAAGTTCCTGGCTTTCCATTTTTAAGGGTATTTTTGCCCCTATTTTTACTTAATGGAGGATATTTCAAGTTTCTCTATCCCCAGATAGGGATCTAAAAAACCATGACCAGACAAGTGGTTATCAAGGCCACCATGTGCTTTGTAGAGATACCATGTTATCAGCATATTATGCAGATTGTTATCAGTTGCCCATAAAGGACATGATATTAATGGATTAATTTATTTTTCGGTTCAGTGCTGGTATGTTCCAACCGTGCATCATATGGCTAGGCTGAATTACTTAACTTTTCAAACATAAACATATAGTAAGAAATATTGCAGAACTCATACGTGGCCACTTGAGGACCATGTTTAATTTTCAAGTAACTGCCTCATCTCTAACATTTGTTGATTTGTAATAGGAATTTTAATAGTAACAAAAGATAAAAGAAATCACAAAACAACTATTAAAACCTCTGCCAGCTCCTCATCTGATCTATGGAAAATGTTTTTTTGACCATCCATCCTCATCAAACAAAGCTGATTGACAGAATGATTCAGTTCTTTTCTGTTTTTTTCAGGGAGGTGCAGTTTGGCAAATGCCTACATGCAAATACAACATATATGGCTTTCCATGAATGAAGCAAGTCATTAGTGAAACATACAAGAAAGATTCAACATCTGGTTGCTTGTTGGATGCTTACATCCTTACAACAGGGCACCAACATATATATCGTACCACTTACATTTCACCAGTTTTGGACATGGACAAAGATTATTTGCATTATTTAGATTATTTATACCTCTGCAACTAGACAATCAGATCAAGAGGCCATTAAACTCCAAATTCTGACTAGCAATGGTTATAACCATATACCATGGGCATATCTTTAAGGGCTTGTGGAGTATATCACTAATCATATTCACTAAGCTCAAGCACTTAGAGTGTCTGCTGTGAACATGCAGCCTGGAGTCTGATTCTATGACATTTCATTTACAGGAGTTTTTAAGGGTCTCCTTGTGCCTACTAGCAAAAAAAAAATGAAATAAAGTATTAAAAAGGGATTGCATTTGTGGAAAGAAAAATTTATGTGGTATCAAATATTAAATACATTTATAGATCAACCAAAAAGGGCTTTATTCTACCACAACTGGGATCCTAGGAATGCTTCAGAAAGTCTATTTTATCACCAAAACCAACAGGAGAACTTTTGTCTTTCTTACAAATTGCCTGCCTTTTTCAATTATCAAGATATGTAGCCACCTTCTGCTCTCACTTGCATATTAGAGTCCCATTTATCTTGATAACTGTCACTAACAAAAGAAAAAGAAATGGTCTTTAGCCTGTAGAAAGCAATAATTTACTGAAAACAACAGCTTTGCTTTGCTTAGGTGAAAATAAAACAAATCCAATGTGCCTTCAAGATCAACCATTATAACTCCATTTTATATGAAGGCATATTTTTACTCTAGATGATGACCTGTGAACTCAGAAATATTTATGTTGTCATTAGATATTTCACCATGACATCTACATCAACTCTTTAAAGAAAGCATGTGTTGGAAGAAATAAGCTGCAATTCTAAAGGTTTTTCCTCTTTCCCTTTCTCTTCCTCTCTCTTTGTCTTCTATTGGACCTCTGCTTATAGTAGGGGTAGTTCCAAGGACACCTTATTGCAGCCTTCCAGTACCTGATGGGTGCCTACAGAAAAGCTGGAGAGGGACTGTTAACAAGAACATGGAGTGATAGGACAAGATGTACCTGGTTTAAACTAAAAGACAATAGACTGTATCTAAGGAAGAAATTCTTTACTGAGGGGGTGGTGAGATGAGTTTTGTAAATCATGAGGATTAAGGATTAGTACATTCCAAGGGGCAGTGGAGACCTTCTGGGCCAGGAGAGGCTCATTGTGTCTTGCTAGTTCACCAATATGTATTACTGCTTAGCTAAGTAATATTTATTTACTGTGTATGTTAGCCAATAAATAATTGGCATGTACTTTCTAGTTTTGCAGAATTTCCTTGTGCATGGGAAAAGAGGAAAAGTTACAGAAATGTTATTTTATGTACTTAAAAAGGCTTAAGGGCAGAAAGCAAAGGGAGTCTTAGTGATCACTTCTCAGAAGAGTTACTAGTAGCTTCTACATGGGATTACTACGGGGCCAGGATTTACTCAATGTCTTCATCCAAAGCCTGGAGGAAATGCTAAGCACTTCTGTGTTGTCAGATGCCATACTCATGGGGATGAACTCCAGAATGGCCTTACAAAATTGAGTGAGCAGCTGAACAGAGAGTAGACATAGACAAATGCAAAGAAATGCTCCCCAGGGATGGGTATACAACGCCGAAGTTGGAAGTGGAAGTCAGAACTGAGGAAAAAGGTTTTTGAGGCACCACTTAAAGTCGTCAGCAACCTTTGCTCAATTTACAATGTCAGTCAAAAAAGCCAAAAAGGTGTAGTTGAGTTATCAGATGAAAACTGGAGTAGTTTTGGCATTGTATGAAACCAGGTACACCCCTATCTTGATGACCATCTGCAGCTCTGGTCTTCAACACAGTGGGACAGTGGAGTCAGAGGTGCAGAGTTCAACTAAAAATGCTTCAGGGATAAAGCAGCCACCTTCTGCAGGGGGACTAAAACAGCTGGGATTCCAGCTTGCAGAGCAGAAGGCTAGGGTGGGATATGATCAAAGTTTACCCAATTGTGAAGAGAGTAGATAAACAAAACATGGAACTGTTCTTCACCAAACCTCACAAGAAAAGGACAAGCCAGAGCAGGAAACTAGTAAAGGGAAGTAGATACCAGAAGAAAAATAGGCAGAGATATACACTAATGCAACAATTCTGAATGCTGTGGGACGTGAAAAGTGTATACCATGGAAAGCATATGCATTAAGGTGCCTGATTCTCCAGTCACTATGACTTATGAGCCCCAGTTGGAGGGGCCATAATGTTTTTCTAGGAATCCGGTCTGGGGAATGCCATCATAACTCCATCATGATATTCGTGCAGGGAAGCTGTACAGATGATTTCCATAATGTAGCTCTATTATATTATGGTTTTCAGGAGAAAATAGGGGTGTCTAAGAACATTGCCATCCTGATATCTAACACAGTTGTCTAGTACATAACCCCTGCTACATTTCCTGATAAACTCAGAGTACTAGAGTGCTGTTATGGAGGTCATCTACATTATTGTCCACATGTTATTTTGTATAATATTCTTCAAAAAATCTGTATAAAAAGTTATAAGTTATTATCTAGGAGAACTACAGTAAGTTCCTCATTGTGACATTACCTTGAAGCTTACATTCAAAAAGAGAATTCAAAAAAGAAAAGGAAGGAAAAAATCCTATGCCTGAAAGTTATTTGGACAGATTCTTGAGAGATTTATTGCAACACTACATAAAAGGCTAAGAATCATGTCTGCAGGAAATTAGCTATGCATTCCAAGGGACATTTTAAGTGGAAATTCGGAACTAACTCTTCTCTAATCTACTGTATGAAAATACAAGAGTAGAGAAACTTCCTGTCTTTCATCCAGTCCACTTAAACAGAAAAAAAACACCACACCACCAAAAAACTTGACAAAGAACATCTTATTTAATCTTCATATGCAGTAAAAGTTCTTTCAGTGTCTGTCAAAGTCTAATTAGCAGTATGGTTGTATCTCTGGGTCTCTAGGGTAGATTTATAAAGGAACATTTTATAAGAGAAGCTTGGTGTAGTCCATCAGAGGTCTTTTTCAGTTTCTGAGGACACTTGAGTGGCCCCTAATGGCTCCTGCAATGTTCAGCTGGTGTTGCAGTCCTTCGCAATAAAATACACAATCACGTATCTTGTTCCTGTGTCTATAATGAATGGAAGAGGGGCAAAATGAAGTAAGAATATTTGGTGATATGTCAGCACTGGGAGTACTGAAAAGTGAAAAATTTAAGGTGCCAGTTCTAACATACTTGATTCCCCTGGGTGATCACTGATACCACCTCTGCTTCTAACCCAGATGTTTCAGAAGAGCTCTGCTCCGAGTCCCAACGCCTCAGCCCACACTGTCCCTGGTTCAGAACAATGACGGGTCTCTCTACACATCACTCACCACTGTGAGGCAGACCTCACACCCCCATTGCCTCCCTTCATAGAGGGCACTCCTTTCCCTGCCCACCAAAGTGCCGGACTCAACTAGCTCTCCTCTCCATCTGGGATCATTGGTGTCTCAGGGAAGGGAAGTGTGTGATAGGAAGGAATTGTCATAAGGAAGGCAATTTGGCATGCTGTCATGCAGCTTACAAAAGAAGCATGCAGCAGGGCTGAACAAATCTACAAATGTGATTACCAGAAAAGATCATTGTCTCTCTCCGCAGTCTTATGAAGCATCTCTCCTACCGTAACATCTCTCCTTCTGCTTCCCGGACCATTTTACAAAAGATTTAATGTTATCATAATAGATGATAGTACTGAGATGCTTTTTATAGGTCCCAGAATTGGAGAAGGCTCATACGGCACTGCTCATTAATTTTGATTACAGACTTGACTTGGCTGACTGACTATAAAATGAAGTGATATCTCTGAATGTTTATTATTGTAAGGATCAGTTGTGGCTCTTACCTTGGAGATACAGAGACCTATTTCCCCCCAGAAATTTATGACATGGTAAAATCTTTCCGGATCTTATTTCCCCCTTCCCCTAAGTGCAGATGGTATGTATGTTCACATCAAGTCTGGCACTACAACCAATTAAATTGGGAAGCATATTGAACCTGCATGTGAGCCCTACATGGGCAGTTCCCTGGCTCACCCTTAAATCACACAGACAGGCGTGTGACAATCCAGACCAAGTGTCCAAAGGGCCATGTAGGAGACAGAATGGCTTTTTCTCTGTTTTAGGACCTATAAGAACTAAATGTGCTTGTCTGGTACTATCTTGCTAATGCTTTGCTAATTGCTAATGGCTTTATGTGATATTATTCTCTTAAATTCTCACTAAATCACAGAATCACAGAA
>VZTU01000821.1:0-17981 GCA_013400835.1 Zapornia atra
CCTTCACTGTCCCAGGTTCGATGTGGGAAGGAAGGAGCAACAGTTTAAGATTCCTGAATCTGGACAATGCAGGCTGTCAGCTTGCAAACACAGGGAGAAGACCTACTTGCCAAGGATTCACGTTTAACAGAATGAGAAGGTACATTTGGCCTTGTTAAGCTTCCCTGTATTCACACTTGTGTTAAAGGTCACAGTCATTTGAAGACATTCCTGCTACATACAAAAAACCTGTGCCTTTCTCAACAAGGCTGAAAACACGGACCAGACCCACCAAGTAACACAACACATTGCAACGTGCCCGTAAGTCAGAGCAGCTGAGAAACAGTATCTCCCTTCCACAGCTTAGCAACAGCGGCAAGAGCTGCAGGATGGCCATGGGGACAGAAATGCAAAGTTCCTTACTGTAGGGACTAGTCAGCAGACCCAAAACTGCCACAGGCAGCCCCAATGAAACTGGTGGCTTTCATGAAAGCTCAAGCACCATCCAAAAGCTTTGCACAGCCCCAGGCAGTACAGACACCCTTCCGTGACAGGTGGGTTCTCCTCCAGTCTGCCAGCGGGCACAATGCAAACAGCAGTGCAGGAGGCAAACTTGTCCCCACTGGGGCTGGGAAGCAAAGCATGGTGTTAGTGTCAGCAGGGAAACACTGAGGGACACAGCTGTGCACAGCATGGTTCCTTGGCAATTCTTGCCAGTTAAGCATGGCTGGGGAGAGGTGGTCCCGAGAATACCAGGGATGTAAATCCCACACCACAGGTTTTTGGCTGTCTACCACCCCTGTGAAGCCTGTGCCCTCCCTCTCCTACTGTTTCAGGCCTTCGCTTGGGGGTATGTGCAAGCATGCAGCAGTTTCTTCTGGCAGACTGCTGCTGGGAGAACAAAAGCAAGAGATTTCCTGCGTCCATTTTTACAGTCAGCACAATGCTCCTTTTTTGGCTGTCAGTATGTTTGCATTCCCCCTCTATCAAGAGAGACTTCAGCACAAGAACCTCCCCTGGTAAGAGTACCTTTCGAGCTGAACACAGAGTCATCTGTTGTCCTTTCCAGGCATGCTAATGCCTTGAGCGTTACTTTATCCTGTGAGAATTAACTTTTTGAGACTTTCTGAATTTGCACCAAGCCACCCTCCAGCTGCAACACGTGCAGCAAAGCTTTTGTCACCACACAGGCCAGGCACAGGCATATAACGAAAGTGTTAAGTCCTGCAAGTACAGCCATATGGCAAATCTGAGCTTGTCACCATGAACTAAGAGAATCACTTCAAGGACTAAATGGAGAGCTCACCTAATTTGCCCATCTGTCCCAGGACGTTTATTGGTTTAAAAAGGTGAAATAAGCTATCGGGAACAATGCTCTGTATTGATGCCTTGGCTTGAGTCTTGTTTGGTTTCATGTTGCTATCACACAGACACACACTGTGCTACAAAGATAAAATGTTACTCAGATTGCAGGGTCAACCTTGGAGACACTAGAAACCACAGAACTGAAACTGCCTATAAACCCTGATTAGACTCCCTTGTGGATATGGGTTATTTTATAGTCTTCAACCACAGGATCGTAAAGTGCTTGTCCACCAGATTCACACCCAGAATGGAGGATTCCTATTCAATGTACATCTTCCCCCCCTACTCCACACATAGCCTGTAGTTTACTTACTGTCCAAGCCTCGGCTGGCCACGAAGACAGCGTGAGATTGGTCCCTGCCCCTGTGATGGACGGCCAGGGGGCAAGGGAAGCAGTGCAGTGGGCTGTGGTGTACCCACAAGTGCAAATAAAGGCAGCAGCTCATAACGTGTTTAACAGAAAGCCCTTACATCATAATACTTACCAAAAAAGAGTTTCAAGTGGTCAGATTTGGCATACAACTCAGAAAATTTTCACTTCAATTTACTTGCCACAGTTAGGGATCTGAGAACCCAGGAGCAAAACCCACCTCCTCATTTCGCAGAGGTGCCATAAAAATAAGTTCCTACAAGCAGCTTTCTCAGGAGCAAGACAAGATAGCCTTCCTGCCTCAGCTGAAATTCATTTCCTTCCAGGCAGCATACTCTGATGTCCATCACCAAACTTTCCAAGGCCCTCTGGCAGTTCTGCACTGAAACACTTCCTCCATTCCTTTTATCTTCCCCAAGAAATGAAGCAGTACCCAATAAAACTGCCTTCAGCTGGGTTTGCAGTCAAGGTAGCAGTAGCACAGCACTGTGGTCTCTCTTCCATGGGGCAGCAGTGGGGACAGACCCTATACTATGCCCTGTAGGCTCCAACTTCCCTGGAGCAAACCCATCTTACCCACTGAATGAAACTGGTGATGGTGGATGTTTGAGATCCTGTGAAGATGTCTGGATGACAATGGCTTCACACAACAGGGTTGTCCCGGTTTTCAGCTGGGATAGAGTTAATGTTCACAAGAGGCTGGGAGGGGACACAGCCAGGACAGCTGACCTAAACTAGCCGGGGCTATTCCATACCATAGGACTCATGCTCAGTATATAAATAAAGGGGGCTGGCTGGGCATCAGCGCAGGTGAGCAAACTGCACTGTGTATCACGTGCTTCGTATAACCTAAGTACTGTTGCTGTTATTTTCCTCTCCCTTTTCTGTCCCAGTAAATGGTCCTTATTCCAACTCACGAGTTTTACCTTTTTCTTCTGATTCTGCTCCCCATCCCACTGGAAGGGAGGGCTCAGCTGCCAGCTGAGGCTAAACTACGGTAAGGGTAACACAAATTTTACCACCACTCTTACTGTCACATGCTCTTTAAGCACAGCTTAAATACGATATATTTTTAGTTTTTGCAAAAGCAAACTGAAAAGGAAGGAGACAGTCGAACATCATGGGGCATGGCAAACAATGTTCACAGGCTTCCTCTAGCCCAGGTTTCCTTGCTCTGCTCCACTACCCCATGAGGAGGCCCAACCTGTGTCACATCTGCAATTGGTAGAACTGCTGCCTCCTTTCCATTGCCTGAGCTTCAAAGAAGCTAACCAAAAGCACAGGAGGAGCCTTCTCTTTAGAGCCCTAAAGTATATCTATGGGTGAGGTGGAAATTGCAGCCAACTGAAATCTAATTTAATTCCTTCAGAATTCAAATATCAGCAGCAAGCCACCACTGTAGCATCAATCTTGAAACAGAAAGTCACAAGATTGTAAACAGGGCAAAATAAACTCTTAAGCCCATACTCAGATTCTATTGTGTCCAGCCTGGTGTTATGTATTGCTGAGCAGCCAAGAACAGCCAAGTTGAGAGCCAAGCCCAGACATGATGGATGAGATGAGGAAAGAGATGCACTATATCTATGCTGCAGAACACTGCAAAGCACTGAACCTCTGTTAGCAGTTAAGTCCAAGAGGACCAACAGAGACCACAGGGCTGACTAATAATCTTGGGCGACTGAGGGGGCTGCTTAAAACTGTGCTTTGTTGGGTCCTTTCAAGTTCATTAGCCTGATCCTGAGCACAGTTGGTGGAAATCACAAGTAGAAGCTGGCATGTTCCAGACCTCTTGGGATTAAAAACACAGGAATAATCATAAAGCATCACACCAACTCACTAGTAGTTGCAATATCCAATTGGACATCCAATACTGGGAGCTATGTTGATGCTCCAGGCAAATCGGCTTCAATGTACCTCAAAACACCACCATATACTCCTCTGAAAGTAAAGACTTAAGGCACCCCAGGTAGACAAACAAGTACTCTGTTGCCACAGACTACCTTAATAAGACTGCCAGATCTCCCTCTAAATATCTCATCAATTCTTTAACATATTTTCCTAAATATTCTAGAAACGTGCCATGCTTAACTCAGTTTTAATCTGCATTTAAAAATTGCTACAATTCAAAACTAACACAGCAGAACAGAAATGATCATGGAAGTATTTTTAACATGGGATGTTACTGTAAAATGAGAACAGAAGGAGTGCTGTTATAAAAGCAAAGCTTTCTTTCCCCCCTACACCAGATAAAAAAAAAGACACCTTGAAACAAACCATTGCAAGACTACCTGCAGAGTGTTAGATCTTAAGAAGGCGGCTTCTGCTTAATCATTCATGGCTCATGTGTCACCATTAATTCAGATCTCATTCTTGATTAAGATCCAACACACTTAGCTCAACATTGCCACTGCACAACTGCCAGCCTTATCTGTCCTAAATGTTAACTGAGCAAGGGAGCTTCTGCAGAACCACAGAGGGGGGCTACAGGCCAAACAAAACCTTGGCAGTGAAGTTTAGACCTACACCAATTTGAGTTTAGCCTTACTATTTCTGGATTACTAACACATTGGGGCAGGCAGTGAGAGCAGGCCAGCATCTTCCTCCCAAGCTGTGGCAGAAACTGAGAGATAACAGTGACATGGGATCGTCCCAGTAAGGCTAATACTAAAATGATCATGATGTTCTTAATTCTGTCAAGTATTATAAAGATGTTTAATCCTTTAAGAAGAGGCTAGTGCCTAGAGTATGCAGGTTTTTGTTTTCATTTCAGCCGACAGGATTTTCATTTCACCATCATGCAAAAGATGTTGAATTTAAAAAAACCAAACTTGTGGTGTGGTCCTACAGGTGCTTTTAGGAATCAGACTGAGTAAAGAAATAGCACTAATGCTAAAAATGAAATGTTTATATGCTTTTGAATGTAAATAAGGAACGCTGTCATTATATAAAACTGATTGTCTAAAGACACAGGCTAGGAATCTGTTCCCAGACTTGGTGCATTCAGACAGAGGGTGAAAGAGAGGCACTTCCTAAAACAGGAGGCTCTCCTAAAGACCTCATATGAAGTCTCACCGTACTGCCCAAAAATTAAGTTGCAATTCAACTCATGCAACAGAGAAATCACTTTGACTCTTCCTTTTACATAGTTCCCATGATTAAAATGGTATTTTATATTCATTCTTACACCCTGTCCTCTATCATTAGATAAATTAAGACATTTGGTGTTATAAAACCGCAACAAAAAAAACATGAGCTTCAGTTTCATTTAACTCTCAATAATAAATTTCAACAGAACTGCAAAGTCCTATCACTATGTTCCTAATGGTCAAGGACACTAGCCTCTGACTTTTATCTCACATAAAACATTGAAAAACATTTTCTTACCGTGCTCCAATGACATCAAAGAGATGCTGCCAGCGATCATTGATTTTGTTGAGTTTATCATCTATTTCTGCAACTCGGCTCTTGTTGCTAGCCTTGATTAGCTGATCGCCCATTTGTTTCAATTGAAGCTTATTTTCACTGAACAGGTTTATTTCTTCCATGCAATCCTGATAAATATAGACAAACATTGCTTAATTCAAAACAAAACCAAACCAAAACTATCTGTTTCTTTTCCCACGTGTGCGATGTGAAGTCAGGTATGGCTAGCAAAGCCTGAGGTCTCTACGACAGCATGTAGTGCTCTCTCACTTAAAACAAAACAAAACAAACCCTCAATGGAAAACCACTCTTACAATGAAACCACAATGAAAAAATAAGCTGCTTAAAGAGCTGCAAGTGCCAGGAGTAAGTACTCCTAAAAATAGGAGTTTAGTGTTCTAATTTTGCCTCTGCTTTCCTGATATAATTTTTCGATCAAGCTACCTCAAAAGAACTCAAATTCAACTCTCGGGTGGCTGTATTTTGTTGGTGTTTTTACCCAGAGGAGATCTGGGATTAGATATTGAGACCTTTAAGCCACGGGGAGGACCACTGCAGCAAAATAATGGTCTCGTTCAAAATCAAGCTAATACAGCAGTATTAGAAAGCAGCACTAACTGCACTGACTACCCAGGAGAAGGGGCAGAATTAGGTTTTACTTATGGTCATGGTAACTTCTTGTTTGTCTTGCACAAAATGACCTTTTGTTGGCCCTCAGACTACCAGCTTCATAACCACTGAGAGGGGTGGAGGTGGCAAGTGCTCCCAGGACACCTCTGATCCCCAGCAGGGACAGCTGTGGGCACTGCAGTGTGTGCACGCGTGCCCATCCACCCAGACCCCTCCGCCCCAAACCACATACAGCACACCCCGTGCCTAAATGCAGTCAGGGGGCTTTTCTGTTCTCATTATGCTCCATCTCTGCACATGAAGGAGGAAAGAGCTGAGGCTAAGAGAGCTCATCTTCTCACAAGAGCCTGTATGTGCTGGTTTTATATCCCGTATCACTTCTGAGAGGCGAGGGAGAAGTGAGGAATGGGTCTTTAGGACAAGGTATCAGGCTACAAGTGAGAAAAAGGGGCATTACTACTTACCTTCTCCAATTTGTCTATCATGTCTTCAATGCTAACATCTGCAGTCTGCAACACTTTGCTTTCCATTTGTACCAGCCAGGAGCACAGCTCCTTATTCTTTTCATTGAACACAACCCAAGCATTGAGTCTGTCCTCGATCTCCTGCTTATGCAGAGACACCTATGGATAAGCACACACACTGGGGTTGGACTAGATGATCTTTCGAGGTCCCTTCCAACCCCCAACATTCTGGGATTCTGTGATTAACTGCTGGCAACATCTTTCTCAGGAAGGAAAACAGGCAATTATGAGCCATCTAATTTCTAGGCTGCATTTGATCATATTCCATTTTGCAAGAGCAGTTATCAAATATCTCTAGCTTTCTTTTCACAGCCAGCAAGCAGATTGTTATTACATCTTACTTTGGATAGCAGGGCAAAAAGTTGACTAGCAAACACCAGATTCCCTTCCCCAGAAAAACTAAACTGAGTGATAGCTTCATAAACAATGAGCTTATAGAACAATTTAAGTATTACTCAGTGAAAACCTGAAAATGCCAAAGAAGCATTATAAAATATATAACTACTACAGTATCATATATAACACAAACATAACACCTGAGTCCTTCTTTTTCTGCAACTGTAAGAGAAACTTTGCAACTCCTGACTGCAATAATTTTCTCTCTATAAGAGCCTCCCTCTTTTCTTTCCATTTCCTTACCAGTTCTTGGAGAACTATAAAAAAACCCCAACCAAACAAAAAACCAAAAAAAACCATCAGCATCAAGTATCTACACTTTTTATTGAAGACTATGGATTTTTTTCCTCAAAAGTACATCTAGCAAGATGGACAAACATTGTCTAGACAGAGAAGTTACCTCTGATGCTGCCTGAACCAGTAAAGCTAATATCACTGCTCTGACATCCCAGAGAGGAGCAGGGTCACTCTTCTAATACTACTTCTAATAGTACTTCTAAGCCCAAGAGTCTTAAGTATGTATTTGTATTAATTTATCTACTTTGGTGAATTCCTGTACTATTATATGTGGGACAAAGAAAGCAAAAAATGGTACAAGTTTTACTAAAATAAGACAAAGAACTAACCTCTCACCCTCACCAAAAGAATTGGTGTAAAGAAGACTGAACATAACATTTTGCTTGCTTTGGCTGCGAATGACCAGTCTAAATATCACCCTCTAGCAAGACATATTCCATCTTCACATCTAACACACACCTTGTACAGCACAAGGTTCCTCAAAATGCCATTACTGGTTCTCCTAGGCTAAACTCTAACACCACTTTGTACCTCAGAGTGAAGTTTAACTGTGCAGTGTGGAAGCAAGGCCAGCCCCATGCAACACCAGGATCAAAAGAGAAGGTACCCAGCGAGCTGCCACTATATTGTTTTTGCCCTTTAAATTTTGACTTTTTTTAAGGAGGGCATGGGGAAATGAAAGGGATTTCTAAATCTTTCATGCTGATCTAGGCAAATGGATGAGACTGAAAGCCTGTTTTAGGACACAGAGAAATAATCTCCAAAGTTCTCACTGGGAAGAAGTCCCCTGGAGATATCACAAACCTCAGAAAGTCTCCCTGAGATGGTCTCTGCTCTGGGATGCTCCCTTGTACCCTCAGCCTCTGAGGTACAAAGGGTAAATCCCTCATCCTTCCTCTATTGACTGCAGCACTTCCCATGTGCTGAGGCAAGTTAATTTGGTTCATGGAAGGAGACACTATGCAAAGCCATCGTTAAAGCCTGAAATGATCTTGACTTTGTTTTTGCAAGGCAGGGTTTTAAGTGCAGGAAGCACCTTTTAGAGGGCTAAGCAATACACGCTGAGGGTAAAACAGGAATGAGCCAAAAAATCCCAGACAAGCTTCCAGGAACACAACCCTTCAAGTCAGGCCTTGCTTTGAGCACTTTCTCCTCGGACCAGCTGCCCTGGGATACCATCTCCAGTTTGGCATCCACAGCATGATCCAGGAGCAATGCAGTCATTCCCATAGGACACTAAAAGAATATCAAGGCCCAGGCATCTAAGCCATACACTGGTGTTCATTAGGACAGGATACTCGCTGATATGAACAGTTAAATCTTTGACCTACATGCACCTTGCAAAGGCTGCCATGTAAACGCTAATCCCCACAGTGCATCTGCTCACTTGTGTGCTTGCGCCCCTTGTCCAGTCCCGCACAGGCATCTGGCTGCCCGGCTCCGGCAGCCGTGACAGCTGCAGTCGCGTCTCACTCTTAAAGGCTTTCACCTCCCTGCATTTATACTGCAGATTTATTTGGTTTTTTACGTCTTCCCCACACAATACATCTCATGCTTTAATTTGTTAGCCAAAACAAAGCGGCCATGCTAACAGCAGAACGGATGAAATCTGCTTTGCTACCCTCACGTCCTGCGCTGGGCATCAGCACAGGCTCGTGGGAGGCTCATTAGTGCTGTGCAAACATTTCCGTATGTCCCTCCACTGGGCTGCTGAATAGATTCCTCCCAGTACAGATTTCTGTGTGCCTAACAGTCACATTAATGTCACCCCTTCCTTCTCTCCGACTGACACTGAACTAAATGTTGTTCCCTCAGGAAATTAAAACAGAAATTCTGAATTAAATCTGAACTTAAATTACTACTGGAAATTACTACTTGGATAGACTGTAGTGCGGTACCTATGAAGATAGCTTAATTTTCAGGGCTGTTCATCACAGCTGAAATCAGCAATTCACAAAAAAAAGGAAAACCAACAATGGTTCAGGCGTTTTGAGTTAAAATAATGCCCTATTTCTATAGGGCTTTTTTTTTGGGGGGGAGGTTGTCTCTGGAATTATTTTCAGAGATCAGAAACAGTAACAGAGAAAACACTGGTTGTAGGTCATGCACTTTAAAGCAGAAATACTGAATTCTTATTGCAACGCAAAAAAATAAACCCCAAATAACTATTTCACCACACCAAAGTTTGTGAAATAAGTATAGCTGTCCATCACCCCAGCAATACTTCCACCAACACTGCTTTATCTTTGCCTGAGTAAGGGTTGGACAGCAAATACTAACTCGCTTCAATACTCCTTTACAAACTGTAACATAAAAGCTATTCACTCATAAGTAAAGAGAGGCAAGAGTCTGGCTTGCTGGCATGTACAGCCATCCAGAGTAATTTAAGACCCCGAAGTATTTGACTTCTTCCAATCCTGTTAAGGGGCGAAGTAAACACACTTTCTGGCCTGCATAACCACCTAAGGAATCAGCCCATGGGACTCCGCTGGTAAATGCTCCCCGGCAGTTTTACACGCAGCACATGGAGTATAATGCAGCAACAAGCCACAAATGCAGAATGCCTCACAGAAAAGTCCGTTCTTCGTGTGTTTGAAACTAATAAATTAGCATTTAAACACACTCTAGTTTGTTTTATCAACTCTCCTGGCGTTTTTTAAACATCTGATTGCAAAGACCTCCCCCCCTTCCTTTCCTAGCTTCATGCCTTCGGGCAATTCCTGTGTTTATCCCATCCCCCGCCCCCGCCCCGCCCGACCTTTGGCAGCCCGGAACAAAGCCACCTATTTCAGCAAACAGCCGCATTTCAGCTCTGTGCAGTTCTCTAGTTACAAAGGGTTTAAAAAAAAAATTAAAATTTTTAAAAGTCTCAGCAGTCTGCCTCCAGGAAACAAAGAGCAAACTTGAGCTCAGCTGCACCAGAAGACCCATCCCCACCCAAAACTGCAAAAGCGAGGCAACCCCAAGAGAAATCCTCTCTGCTACCCCGCCCCCCCTTTTCGTCCAGGCTCTATCAGCACCCCGCAATAAAACCCCCAGAGGAGGAGTAAGACTTACACGAAAGCAGAGCTCTTCCCACTGGCTGTGTAGATGTTCCACTTGCTTCTGGAGCACCATCATATCCTCGTCGAGGATGTAATGAGATAGCTCCACCTTCATGGCCCGCAGCTCCTTCATGTCGCGGGCCCAGTCTGCCAGAGACTGCTCCAGCTCCTGCATGGAAACGCACCCAGAACAAGCCTTGGCACTAAGCTCCTCTGGTTTCCAAACCTGCTCGTTAATCCCCTGCTTGCCCTGTGGGGGAGGAGAGGAGGGGAATGTGCAGCCACTTCTGCAGCGCTCTCCTGCGGGACCGGATGGGGTCCCGGGTATCTGGCTCCGGGCCCAGGTCGGAGCCCACTGGAGCCCAGGGCTGAGCTGCTGCCGATTCACCGGTGCATCCCCAAGAGCCAAAACACTGCCTGACCTCAGCACGTCCTCGTGCTCCAGGGCAGCGGTTGGGGCTTCACATCCAGGCAGGATCGTGCCCAGTTCTTTGGGTTGTCTTTTTAATAATTTTTTAATTATTATTTTCTACCTGCATTTTTTCCAGTTTCAGGGTATTTATTTGAATGCTAAGAGGATAAAATGTGTTCCCTTCTGTATTGGATGAGTTCAACAGCACTTGGTCAGAGTTGTCAGAAATGGGGAGCTTTTAAACTGCCCATTCTTTGTCCTTCTGGCTCCCCCTTCCCTCTCCAACAAGGTTATGCATTTTCCTTATCAGTGTTAGAACTGTCACCTACAAAGCCAGGACACCACCGCATGCAGCTGGGAAAGGTGATGCTCTGCACACCAGGTACTAGGTGCCTCTTTGCAAGGCAGCTGCTGGGAAGTGTCACTGGCTCCTCTAACAAAGAAATTTCCTGCAGAATATCCAATCTGTTTCATTTTAAAGGGGAAAAAATGCGTTTGTATCAGGGGAAGTGCTGGTTCCAGGCCCTGAGAGAGCGTTTTCATGGGTCTTTTGATCCTGTCATTTACATAAATCATTAAAAAATTTTTTTTAAAAAATCTGATCTGCTTCAACACTGGGAGAAAAAAACCCAAATTAGCTTGAAACTAAAATTTACCTGAGCTCCTAAGAAAATACTCCCTACGGATGTGTAAATGCAGGTCAAACCCCTGCATTAATGGAGCTAACGATAGAATTTCACAGGACTTTGCAAGTCCCTGTTAAGTCCAGGCCTGAGCAAAACAGCTTTATTCCACAGAAGAGTGAAATGCAGGGAGAGGAAAGGAGGTCCCTTCTCCCCCATGCCATTTTGGTCCTTTATTTTATTATACAGTGACACCCAAGAGCAGCAACTGTACTGGCACTGTCTGACCCCGACACCTCCGCAGCTGAATTTCTCTTACTGGAATATGAAGCAGGAGCTGTGAACTGCCACCTCACAAATAATTCAGGGCTACAGCAAGACTGCTGCCGTGGGAAAAGCAGCCAGCACTCACAAAGAAGATTTCAGACAGCTGATAATGAGTTCAAAGCTTTGGCTTGTTAATAAGCTTATTTGTTCCCACTACATAGGTCAACAATTCACTTCATAAATGGATGATGAAAGACTGACCAGTCCAGACAAAATGTCTCCTATGCCTTGGAAATGTTTTCCTTGCCATTTAATTTTCATGGTGCACTATGGGCTGCGAGGGCTTTTGCCACTCCCTTTCTCTTAATTTTCTTTCTCTTTAATTATGCCCGAATCCCAGAGGTGTGCATGGTGCTTTGCAGACTTACACGGTCTCTGGCCTGAGGAGCTCCCTGTCTAAAATGGATTGGAAAACAAAGAGGGAGATTGAGCCATTAGGATAGCAGCCAAATGAGGTGAGACCATGGAGATTTTTCCCTTCTGTTTGAGGGACTGCATATTAAATTCAGACCGTGAAAGAGGAGCAAAAGCAGGAAAAAAAACCCCTCCAAACACTGTTACTCTTCTTGTAATCTTGGTCAGCTGGACTTCTCTGGGCTGAAGAAGGGTAGGTTTAGATTACATACTCTAAATAACTTCTTCCCTGTGAGGGTGGTGAGACCCTCGCACAGGCTGCCCGGAGAAGCTGTGGCTGCCCCTGGATCCCTGGCAGTGATCAAGGACAGGTTGGATGGGGCTTTGGGCAGCCTGGGCAAGTGAAGGGTGTCCCTGAACATGGCAGGGAGGTGGAAAGAGATGGGCATTCAGGTCCCCTCCAACCCAAACTGTTTTGTGATTCGATGGCTTCACAGATTGGCAGCAATCAGGATGGCAGCATGGAGAAAAATTCAGTGTCACTAAAGAGCAGGTAAGGGGGAAAAACTGATTGTACAGGGATCAGGTGTCACGCAAAGACTACATCCATATAAGTGCAACATGGCTGTTCAATACCTTAATATGTTCCTTGGTTTTGTAGAGCTCTTCATGTTCAACTGGAAGTGGGTCTTTTACTTTCTTCTTCAGCTCTTCCAGCCTGCTTTTTAACTCCTTGATTTGGTTTTCACAGCAGCCCAAATTCTGCTCAAGGAGACAAGGACATTACAGAAGGTTGAGAGGCTTTATCGTGATATACTGAACCATACAGAAATGCTACAAAATAGCCTCTTCAGCCCACTAAAGTAAATAATCATGTGCACTGGCTATTTGGATTTTCTTTTTGATACACAGTACCACCCACAAGAATGTGGTGCAGGGATTTACAGAACTTAAACCCTCTCCTGTACTTAAGGTTTGACTTACAGAGCACTGCTCATTTTGTTTTGCCTTACCCAAGAGGCTTTAAGCACAGCTTTTGAGCTGCTGATCACATCAATGACAGTATTCAGTTTTAAGACTTAGACCTATGTGCTGTCTAGCCATGAAAGCAAATTCATTACTCTAAGGAATTAAATATCACCCACCCTTCAGTTTAAAGAGGCAACAATAGGATGAGCAACGAGTCAAGCTAACTCCCTCTAAGCTAAAGTTTAGCTCAAGTCACAACCTGAAGCAGGAGAGAAGCCGGAGAAAGCATGAGAACAATCAGAGCGGGAAACATCTGCTGTAGCAACAAACGGACACCAAGCCCATTTTCCTTTGGGGAATCAGTGGATCACAAGGCCTGATGGAGCATGACATGCACATCGCTCAGAACTCTCCACAGTGAGCAGCAGCTCAGCATTTGCACTGTTGGTACAGAGCTCAGCGCTGGAGATGGTGGAGCAGGGAAGCGCTTGCAACCCCAACGCTGGAGAAGCTCGTGTAGCTGCTCCCTGGGGAGGGCATCATCTACCTGAATGGTGCTGTTGATCTGCATCTTCTGCTTGTCCAGCTGCACTTGGGTGTCCCCCCAATTCTGCTGTAACTGGCTGAGCTCCTCCTGGAGAACAGCGCTGGTCTCAGGATCAGACACAGTGCGTAACTTTTCCCCGACATCAATGATTAAGGAGTACATGGTTTGCCACCTCTGAAAAGTCATTGTCCTACTCTGTAATAGAAAAAAAAAAAAGTGTCCCAGCTGTTCATACCAAGATTTAGAAGCACACTCTTGGCATTTCACTTGGGCATAAGTGAAAACTCAAAGGGAATTACAAGGCACTAGTTTGTTTACTTTCATGAAAGAGTAAAGAATAGATCGTCTCCCATCTGCTTTTTTAATTTCAGAGAAACAAGATTCTTTCTGATCTTCTGATCTATAAAACTCCACAACAGCTTTTCATACAAAGTCAAAGTACAGCAGTTAACTGAATTTCCATCTTTTTTTTATCTGAATTATTCTGAATTTAAAAAAAAAAAACAGTTTAACTTCTGTTTGCACCTCAAGCATCAGCAACTAGGACAAATTTTTCACAGATAAGAGCTCTGTGGATCTTGACATACTCCAAGTGAAGCAAGCCATCAATATTTATTTTCCTACAACACAAACTGGCCTGTAACACAAGCAGATCTGATGGCTCTTTCTTTCTGTAAAACAGCAGCAGGAGGGAAGGGCAGTTTGGAGTAGGAGGGAGAAGATTTTCTGGCTTTTCTCATGCTTTTCCTTTCTATTTTTTTTGGTACAATCTACCCAACATCATCTTTACACAGCAGTTAAAAGTAAAGATGAAATAAATAGGGCAAGCACCAAATGGAATACTGATAATGTGTTAATCCATCAACATTAGGTGTGTGGGAACACAATAAATCTTGGACTGTACAAATAGAATTCAGTAATGTATTTTTGAAAGGTTTTAGATTGCCTTAGGCAACCACCAAGTTCACTGCTTGGTGTTACTTTCTTATAAAATAAAGAGGTGTATAATTAAATGGAAAACCAAGACACCTGTGTTAACAAAGGAAAATATTTTTTCCACTGCATGTAAAACACAGAAGTTGCTGTCCTGAAGGGCTGCTGCCCAGGTCTGTGCATCCTGGAGTGGTGGCTCCAAGGACAGACCCCCTTGCAAGTGCTTTATCTTCTGCTCCTGGCACTTCCTCCTTCCCATCCCTGCACACACAGGACACACATGGGCCATCTTGCCACCTATGTGCCTCTGTTCTTCAGCCAAACTGCAAGGCCTGCATTCAGCAACCATGTCGACACGGCGCATACAGACCTAGAGGATACCGTGCATTACCATGTTCATGTACTCTTTTTAAAGCATGCAAGGCTACTAAATGACAGTGCTGACCAGGAAGTTTTCTGGTAAAATAAGCCTTACACAGTATCACTGTTTTCTTATCTGTGCTCAGCTTTAAGAAAAAGTGTCAGCAATTGTTTTTATCCAAAAAACATGTAATTTTAAAGCTTTTTACCTTACTGGACAAAATTTGTTTCAGTCTAAGAAAACATGCAGATTTTAGATTAGTGAGAAATATAGTACCTTGAAGTAATGAGTCAGATTACGAAGCTGGTAGAGGTTATAGCAGTCCTGGCTCTTCACTGATAGGAGGAAGCTGTTTGTATCAGCAATAAATCTGCTGAGACTCTGCGAGCAACTCCTGAAGAACTGCCACTGGCTCATGAGTCCATCAATATCTTTCTTCCTCTGTTGCACCATCCGGATAACATTCTGCCACTGCTCTTTCAGCAATGTGAGGTTGGAAATAAACGCAGTTCTGGAGATAGCAAGTGTTCAATGTTAACATATTTTAACCTCAAGGCTGTATTTTACAGTAACTGTGATGGATTTCCATTTGCAATATTGTATTCCAATTATAGTACCAAGCCATGCAAAAAACTCTATGCAGCCCCAAGCTCAGCCCTGCTCTCACTATTCCATCTTCTAAGTAATCCAAAAAAATCCAAACAAATTTTACATGATACAAGGATGGATAACACAAGATACTCCAGTACAGAACACATGTAGTACAGCAATCACAGAAACAGTATGTGCTAAACATTTCTCTGAGGAAGGTCAATGCCAGTGAGACAAGATCTCTGATTACTCTGCAAAACTGATCTTTACTTTTACCAGGCTGGAAGTGGGAATTCAACCATCATCATATCCTACAGCAGGAGGACCTAACTGCAAAGTGAAAAAGCTCTGTGTTGTTATTAAACCCACACAAGTAGTTTTTTGGCCTCTCCTACAGCATGGTTAGATGATCCAGCAGATTTAGCTGGAGTGGCTAAGCCTCCCTGTCCCAATTGTCAGGTCTACACCTCTGCAGGAGGCCATGGCACCCAGAGCAGCTCNAAGGTTATACTGATAAGAAAGAGGTTTGGCTACCACATATTTTGAGTTGGTGACTCAAAACCCCTACAGTTTGGGTGGGTATTTTACCTGCAAAAGTTGGTTAAGGTTTGGCTGCTGACTCAGTGTTTTGTCATGTGTGCCAGGGGCAACATGGATAGTCTCACACCTCTGCACTTGAAAAAGTAGAGAGGGCTAGGAGGATGCAGCATCCTCATGGCTCTCTGGAAGAAGGTGGCTTCTCAGCCACAGCTACACCACTTGCAACAACTGCAGGGTAGCAGTAGACATGGAAGCTTCCTGTTCAGGAGCAATTTTTTTGAGAGGCAGAACATCCAGTTCCAACCCAAAATGCAGTCTGGCCAGGGTGCCTGTGTTTCTTTCTCATTGTACCTCCTCACACTTCTGCAAATGTGCCAGGGAGTTATTTAAAAACACATAGATTACCTTTTCCCTGCTTCTCCAGATTCGAAGGACAGTAGAATTTTTGAAATGATAGAATTAAACGTCTGCTGATTGATGGAGATCTCAGCTTGCAGCATCTGAAAACACCATGAGAACCACCGTTTTAACTATTCACCGAACAACCTTTGCTATGAAAGCTGGTTCTGCTCCTCTAGAGTGACAGCATTTGTTAAATTTTAAATACTGAAGCTCTGTTACAGGTAATCTGAAGCCTAAATTTTGTTGGACTCATTCACAAAAAATACAATGTGGAAAGAAACCCACGAAAAGGTCTAAAAAGGCTACACATAAGGGTGAATTTATTCTTTATCACAAAGAGCAAAAGTTCATTCTATAAATAATTTCATTGCACTGAATGAACAGAAGCCTTCTAAGTAAATGAGAGAAAATACCTTTTCTTGGACCCTAAAGAATGTCACTAAGGTGCAGAGACTTACCACCCCCGTGGTGTTAAGCAGCAGTCAGTCAGGCAGCCTGAAGCTCTGGTGCACTGAGGCAGCACAGAGCTCACTCTAAGAGATGTTTAGCGTTTGCCACTTGGGTTTTTTTCCCAGTATTTGAGGTTGTTTTTTCATCCTCCCACCACTAGGGCAAAGCCCATAGATAGACACTGCTTAGAACTGTACCCACATGCTACTGCTAGCATGCAGTGTACCTTCTCCTCACAGCGGATGCTGGCAAACGTGTGTGAAGCACCATGTCTCTATAACAAACAGCAAGTGGTTGGAAAAATGCCCGCGAAACAGCTTTCCACCAAAATCTAACAACCAGTCGAAACAGAAATATGCTGCAAAACCATTTTGTTTTAAATGCAGTTCTTCCAGAAACCAGTAAGGTTCCTGCCAGATTGCCAGCCAACTGCCTCACTGGTTGTCCTAGGCCACAAGCCTCACTGCTCTGAGACAGGCAGACAGGTGAGTAGCCTTAGGATTGGAGAAATCTAGGACTTCCATGATGTAACACTTAAGGACAAACTCCTAAAGGCCTGATCCCTACAAAAAAGGGAGCCATCCATTTTGGAAAAGGATTTTCACATTTCAAAGCTTTCCTCTGAATAAGTACAAGGCCACACTTCAAGACTGAAATGTCCAGATCTAATTTCAAAATGCAGAGGATTTTCTAGTGGTTTCCCCCCACCTTCACCATTCAAGATGCTTCTATTTTCAGAGTTAGCTTTACCTCATATACTTCCTGTTGCTCCTGCAGTTCTTCAAACCGTCCTGGGATATTTGATTTCAAGGCCTCATTCATTTTTTCTAGGAATTTAATCCAGTTCTCGCATTTCTGAAAGAATTTCTTGTCATTGTTTTGTGTCCCCTCAAGCACACTGTAAAACAAAAGAAATCATTGGAAACTGTTGTGGTGGTCATGGTCTTCCTGGCTATGTTTGCATACAGTACAACACTGTGATTAGCAATACTAACATACTTGGTGTTGCAGTTTGGTGTAACTGTGCTGCTTCAGTGGCTCTTGTAAGCTGCAGTTACAGCTTTCTGCAAGCCCCATATTTTGAAAACATTGGTACATTCAAGGCCAAATTTGAGACTAAGCCTATCAGAGCTGCTTATAGCGCCTCTGTGAATCACATATAGGAGAAAAAAAAAACTGCTGGCAGGCGCACTTTGCCACCGGAGCGGGAGTGAGAAGATGTAACAAGCTGCACAGATTCCAAGGCCAGGCCCGCAGGAGGGGGGGGATGAAGAATGTGAAGAGAAAGTTTCCCCTGCAGCTCGTGGTGGAGTCCATGGTGAAACGGGTGTCCCCCCGAAGCCCATGGATGAGGACGGGGAGCAGAGACAACTATGCCCTGTGAAGATGGATCCACGCCTCAGCAGGTTTGCCAAGGGACTTGTGACTTTGCGGGGGACCAGGC
>VZTU01000821.1:18956-48934 GCA_013400835.1 Zapornia atra
AGAACATAGGAAACAAAAAAGTCAAATTCCCTCACACAGGGCCCTCCCTTTCCCAACAGTACACATACTCAAGAGCTGATACTTTCAGAGTTACTTTCTACCTTACACTGAGGGCAATGGGGTAGCTCCAGAGCAAAGCTGGGGATAAAGCTCTCATATCAACCCCAAATCTATGTGATTTTTCTCCCCTCCATGCAGGCATTTGGCCTGCAATGTGTATATTGAGGTTTCATGAACTTAAATCATTGGGGTTTTTCCATTTTGGATGAATTACAGTTACTCTGACAGAAGCAGTGTAACTACAACACTTAGGGCACAAAGAGTTCCTTGAAGTAGGCAAGAGCTGGTGTCCCATGGACATGAAAATCCTCAGTATATGTCTTTCTATACTTGGGAATCCAAACATACCATGAGCAATTCTGAGTTGTCCGTTTCATCCTCTAGACAGACACTGTTGAAGGCCTCTATGCAACGTGTGAGCTGACCCTCCAGTGTTTCAAAGGATTTCTTTAAATCCTCCAGTTGTGAA
Organism: Zapornia atra; assembly: GCA_013400835.1. NCBI lineage: Eukaryota > Metazoa > Chordata > Aves > Gruiformes > Rallidae > Zapornia > Zapornia atra. Next base: position 19,486 of record VZTU01000821.1, read on the forward strand.
AGATTGAACTAGGGTAAATATTGTATATTTATATTAATTATGATTTAATATACTTATTCAGTATACAAAGAGGAGCAACAAGCAGTATCATCAGGAAAACAAAGACGTGTTCAATTCAAATTCTAACGTATTTATAACCCACTAAATGAACTTTCTCAGTTTTTGCACTGCGTAAGGGCAAAATTTAAGCTAAAGCAGAAAGCATGAAATCCTAACAGATTCACCTCTATCTGGAAGAATCAGGGGCATTTGTGATACCTTTTTGTAGCTTTGGGCTGTTTGATTTATTGTGAAATTGAAAAGCCAAAACTTAGGTTATCAGAGGGAAGAAACTTGTGAAAATGAGCTTCCTTTGAGCTGCACAGGGGCCCTGCTCCCATGTGCCTCCAGCCAAGGCTGTGCAGCTTTTCTCTCTGGAAATACAGCTGGAATTCAACTTTTTTATTCACTCCTTGGTTTCTTTGGGTCAGGAAGAAAAACACCAGGAAAGCTTTTTCTTTCTGACAGGAATTAAGACCCACATCTCTAGGAACACTGAAACAAGAACATTTTTATAAGGAATGAATGGCAAAAGTTGGTGTAGAGAGAGACAGCTCTGTGGGAATGCTACAGGGTTATGCCAGAGAAAATGACTCTCCAGAAATGAAACTTTTCATGCAGTGAGAAGTTCATAGAGAATATGAGAAATCTGTTATCTTCACAAAGATATCTGGTTTCTAGTTGTGGAACTATGCTGGTAGATGGAGTCAAAAATAGACCTGGCTGAAAATTTCTTGGTGAATTTGGGTTTACTTTAGAATAGCATAATTCATTGAAACCAGACTTCTTCATAGGAACAGAATAGGTTTTCATCAATAGATATACAGCAGGATATTTGCTTGGAAGTTTTCTCAGGAATACCTGTGCAGAGAGGTAGTCAATCCCACAGCACTCTTGTTAGCACAACATTATATGGAGAAACCTGGATCCAGGTCCCTCCCTATGCTGCCTGAATAGGGATATGAATCTGGTTTTCCAAATGACCAGAGTTTTCTGCTTGGTGTTAGATATATTGTGTGCACTTATATCAAAGCAAACACATGCCCTTAGGTTTTTTCCAAAGCAGAGCTGAGAAAGTTTACAACTTATTTCGAAGTTCATAGCGTATAAATATATTTCTGAACCTGTAATCATCTGAGAATCTCATACTGCTTGACTGTAATAGCCTCTTAAAAAAGCTTTGTTAGAGCAACACAAACAGGTGCATGAAACCCTTCCTTCATCTGCCCCTCTGGCTCCATGTATTATTTCTTTACATCATCCTGAAAATCTTTATTTTACTAAAATTTCATTTCAGTTCAAGAACTACAGGGCTCTAGTGTAGAAGGTAACTCACACAGCACTCTAGTGAAGAAGTTACCTCACACTGACAGCTAATCTAACATTGAAAAAAGTACCTCAAATTCCTCTAACTTCCTCTGCAACATCTTCTCCAAATAGGATGCTCTCTGGAGTGGCTGCAGCTTCTCCAACAGAGTGGCTTCTGCAGCTGTCCCAGTCTGCTCTTTTATCTGATCAGCCAGCAAAGAAACCTGGGCACGGCATGCTGCTATGTTTTGAAGGTCATGCTGTAAATTCTGATGAGGGAAGGGGAAAGAAAAAAAAAAGTCAGCAAATGAATCTGATCGTCATTCATGTGCCACTTTCATTTAGCATCTTTTGTTGCTGTAACTAAGCTCTTTTTGTTTCTCTCATCTGGGAGCCAAATTCAGCTATGGTGAAAGCTTCAGTCTTTTAGTCAGAGGATAAAGGGAATTGCATCAATTGACTCTAGTGCTGGGAAAGGCACAGTTCAAAGTTCAATGGAACACCAGTGACTTCAGGCAGTGCGATGCTACTGCTACAGAGGAGATTAGGGAGAGAAATCAGAATATGCCTCTCCACAGAATTGATTTACACTAGCAGATGGAGAAACTGGCTCATGCTGCAGATGAGAAATGCTATTATGTTACAAACAACAGTGCTTTGGATCCCTTAATGACCAAGGACCCTGGGTTTGGTTTTATTTGTTCCCCTTTACTACAGAAATGATGCTATAAAATTAAACTCTAAAGCTTTACATGCAACTCACGTGCCATATCACTGATCCTGTTCTTCTAACACTTCTTTCTAAAACCAGTTAGCTTCATGTGTCCCACACACACACAGACCAGACAGGACCTGCAGTGCTATTGGCACTCCAGCAGTCATGCCTGCCTTAGTAGCTGCAAAACTCTTCCAAAAATGTTTCCAGAAAATGTGGTACCTTTTTGCTGACAAACTGATGAATTTCTGTCACAGCCATTAATAGATCAGAAGGGACTGAAAATGTTTTGGTCTGAGTTTTGCTGCTATCTATTCTTTTCTGACACAGGAAGAAGAATATGAGTTTTCTTTCCTACAATGTAAAAAGTTTCTTAACTGGCCATATGCAAAGTGGAGTACTTTGAACTTCTTCCAATATGTGGCTAGAGGATCATAAAGCATGATGAATCATTGCTCTGTCCTGAAATAAGGATTATTATTTTTCTTTACTGTAGTCCAAAGAAACAAAAAATGTCAGAACCTAACGACAGCTTTGCTGCATGAGAGAATCAAATGTACCCTGCGGTCTCAGCATGAGATCTCATTTGTCTAAAGTCAAGAGCATTTAGAATAATCTAATGAGCTCAGAATTATGTGAACTTATCAGACCAGGGCAAAAAAAGTAGCAAACCCAAATAAAATCAATTTGAAGGCTGCAGAAGACTTCAAGATGGTTCTGTGTTCTGGAGAACTGGTCTCTTTTCTGAATTTATTGTTCTAGTAGATATTATCTCTCCTCCCAAGCAGTGTCCCATAATGTAAATAACTCTTTCTTTAATAATTCCTTCCAACATGGGCCTGATTCTTTGTATATAGCACAATGGAATATAATTGCTCTCTTCTGATCTCTTCTCATCCTATGTTAACTCAGTTTGGTTTGGTTTCAGGATATGGTCAAAATATTTAAATAAAATAAAAAAGTGTATGTTATTGGGGAAAAACCCCACAGATTTTGTCTTTCCACTAACTGAATTTGGGGGAGGAAAGTGGAACGAGGTATTCAATTGATTTGTTGCTCAGAAATAAACCCTGCTTTGTATCAGGCAGCGGAAGCATATTCATGTACCTTTATATCCTGTATTTTCTGTATCAGGGTTTCCATCATGTTTTCCTTGGGCACATGAGCATCCAACAGCTGAGTGCACTGCTCTTCATGCTTCTGTAACTTGGCTGTTGCCTCAGTGCATAACGAATCAAAGGGCTTCCAAAGCTGCAGGGATGCTTGTGCTGCCCGCAGTTGATCTGCAATGTCTTCATTTACTGAGTTCCACCTGTCAACACATTAAAGGATAAGAGAATTTTCCTAGAAGATTCTCCTCCAGAATATTAGTATAGGATTCCTGTGGGAGTTTCTTTGCATTCATATCCATGTTACTGAACACTGATACAGGACCATTTTGTGCTCTGTCAAAAAAGATATTAGCTACCCCTCACACATGTACCCTTAGACAGAATAAGCTATAGTAATAGATTTAAAAGTATGACAGACTTTCAAGTCCTACTTCAGCAACTCATTTGTTTTGGTTTTTAAAAATACTAGTAACTGTGTGTCTTTTTTGCAAGCTTACCTTGCGTGTGCATCTGCACACTTCTGTTCAATAATCTTTGCAAAGGAGGGGGAACAGTTCTTCTTCAGGTTACTGGCAGCAGCCTGGAGCTTGGCCCAACTTTCCTCACTGCTCTCCGATTCATCCTGAAGAGACTGCAAAATGTATTATGGAAATTAGTTGTGGAGATGAACACCTTAAGTGTAGTTTCCCCTACAGATCGATAGGTGTAGGGCAGCAATAACAGAGCCACAGAATAGAATCATAGAATGTGTGAGGTTGAAAGGGACCTTTAAAGACCATCTAGTCGAACCCCCATGCAGGAAGCAGGGACATCTTTACTAGATCAGGTCGCTCAGAGCCCCATCAAGCCTGACCTTGAATATCTCCAGGGATGGGGCCTCCACTATGTCTTTAGGCAGCCTGTTCCAGTGATCCACCACCGTCATATTGAAGATTTTTTTTCCTAATATCCAACCTAAATCTGCCCTTTTCTAGTTTAAAACCATTACCCCTCGCCCTAGTGCTACTTGCCCTGGTGAACAGTTCCTTCCCAGCTTTCTTATAGGCACCTTTCAGGTATTAAAAGGCCACTATATGGTCTATATATGGAAAAGCTATATAGAATGGACAGCTATAATGCAACAACACATTTGCAGCACAGACTAAAATGTTTGTGAAAGATGTTACACTGGATCCTAAAAATTAGGAAGCTAAAAGAGAGTTGAAATGGTCCTTGTTAAAAAAATCATTCAAGAGGCCTATTCTAAACTGAGGTAATTTAATTGCTTTTAAAGAAACAGCTCATTTAACAAATACACAGCCTTGAACTGATTAAATTAATTCACTAGAAACAATAAAAAAGTTTTTGTTTTAAGCCACTTTCAGGGAAATTTCTACTTGCATGACAACTCTTGTCTCTGGCCACATGCTGCCCTCCTGATATAGGCAACTGCAGACCCCTGCCATGGATTGTATCTGTGAACTTATTAAAAATAAAGAGGGTGATGGAAGGAAGAGTTAAGAATGTGCCCAGTTCCTTCCAGTTATTACCTGTCCCCAGATGAGGATGGAAATCACTTACACAGGCTTTATTGTCAAGACACCCCCCCCAGGATTCACAGCCTCAGTCTAGCCTGCACCACTTCTGATATAATTTTAAAATATACCAAAATAGGCCTTATTTTTACTGAAATGGAGAGTGTTTACACAGCCTTTCAATGCTCATTTCAAGCCAGGTGAGGGGCTTTAGCCATATCTGTAGAACATTTTGACCCAGGGCCAGCCTGACTGCCTACACTAGATGCCCCACTTCGACTCTGTGGTAGCCAAGCAAAGCAGCTGGATGATTCAGGACATTTACACCCAGCATTTATGCCCAGCCTCATCAGAGGCTGTGTGGGTTATTCCAGGTCTCTGGAGAGTGACTTTGCATTGAAGCAATCAGAAACACCAGGCTCAGGGTTCCTCTTGCTCTGACCCAGGGCTGCTGCACCCACCCCATGTCAGCCCACTGGCAGGCAGACATGGTGGCAGCTCACCTGTACTTCTCTCTTGAACCTTGTTACCTAAGTTGCACTAAAGTTGAACTTAGGTTTTAAATAAAGCAAGAAGTTTAACAATAGACCTTAGTGCCTCTGGAGGTTAACAAAAAAAATGCTACTGACTTCAACAGCAATATATTAAAGAGGAACTTGCTCAAATAAATAAATTTTTCTGTCTTTTTTGTCAGTGGAGTTTGTTCCTTCGAATGCACAGAAGGATGTACAGAAGTAAAACAACTTCAGTAGATTTACCTGGAGAGTTCTGACTTGGTTTTTCAGTGTTTCCAATGACACCACAGAAGGTTTGCACTGGTCTAGGCAGTACAAATATCTTGTCGTCATCAGGTTGACTTTTTCATAAACTTCATGATAAGCTGTCCACTGCTCCAGTACTGACTGCATTGAGGTCTTTAACTGTGCAACCTGCAAGTGAACCAATTTTGTTATTATTTCTTGGGTAGAAGTTGTGACACATAAATCACCTTTAAATGATCCTAAAAACCTAAGCTCAATACTCAGTCCATGACAATCCATAAGGTGGAGTATCTTCCTACTTGGTAAGGAACTCCGCAGACTTCAAACCAAGCAGTAAGCAGTGTTTAGAGTGAAGTGTAAGAATTTGTTGCAAATAAAAATTTAACCAGACTTCAAGGTAGCACTATTCTGTCAGCCCCAATTCCAGGACCTGGGGGTCCTGGTAAGGACCTGGGGGTCCTGGTAGATGACAGGTTGGCTATGAGCCAGCAGTGTGCCCTGGTGGCCAAGAGAGCCAATGGGATCCTGGGATGCATTAGGAAGAGTGTGTTCAGCAGGTAGAAGGAAGTGATCCTCCCCCTCTACTCTGCCTTGGTCAGGCCCCACCTGGAGTACTGTGTCCAGTTCTGGGCTCCCTGGTATAAAAAAGACAGGGAACTCCTGGAGAGAGTCCAGAGAAGGGCGACAAAGTTGATTAGGGGTCTGGAACATCTCCCCTAAGAGGAAAGGCTGAGTGAGCTGGGTCTGTTCAGCCTGGAAAAAAGAAGACTTAGGGGGGACCTAATTAGTGTTTATAAGTATCTTAGACATGGGATGCAGGGGGAATTGGCCAGCCCCTTTTCAGTGGTCTGTGGGGACAGGACTAGGGGCAATGGCTGTAAGCTGGAGCATAGGAAGTTCCGCACCAACATGCGGAAGAACTTTTACACAGTGAGGGTGACGGAGCAGTGGAATAGGCTGCCCAGGGAGGTGGTGGAGTCTCCTTCTCTGGAGATATTCAAGTCTCGTCTGGATGCCTATCTGTGTAATATGAGATAGGGAGCCTGCTTTGGCAGGGGGGTTGGACCCGATGATCTCTTGAGGTCCCTTCCAACCCCTAAGATTCTGTGATTCTGTGTAACCTCCCAAAGAGTATTGAAATAATGAACTGCTTCCTGCCAAAAATCAACCTGAATTGTTTGATCCAGAGATCAAATTTTCTTTAAATGAAAATTTGAATAGAAATTGATTTGTATGGAAGAAGATGCTTCTACAATACTCTGGAGAGCTATCATTCCTCTTAGGCCACTGCGCTCTTTTAATGCAGGCCCACCTGAATTGCTGTCAAGAACTTCAGGGTTCTCCTAACATTAAATGATAGATATCCTCTTTGTTTTCTATGTCTCTCTCCTGACTACAGTCAATTAATCTATACCTGGGCAAGCATGTTTTCCATTTGCCACATACTCCTAGACATGGCAAACACCAAACTACAGCACTCCTTCAGCATGATTTTTATCCTTCTCTATCAGGTAAATACATAAGGCGTGTCATGGGTTAGACAAAACATTAATCTAAATTAGTATCTATTTTCAGTCATGCAAGTACCAGATGCTTTGAGAACAGCATGAAAGCCAGGCAAGCAAACAAGCAGGTCTTCATGGGCCCAGATTTCAGTTCTGATTATGCATCCACACAATGGGAGATGAAGACTTTTCAGCACCACAGTGCATGCTAAATAGACTGCATAGTTCATTGTATCCTAGTATCCTGGTTCCAGGCATGCAGGAGTAGATGGACTAATCATGCCTTTTCTCATTTGAATCACGGTATAAGTGGGAGGAATCTTTAATTGCTTTTTGTAGCTTATAGCTAATTACTGCCCATACAAGCAAGATAGAAAGACATTATATGCGTGAAATGTCTCTGGGCCACAGTCTTGAGATCAACCTACAGACAATACAATCAAGGTGTCACATCTCCTTAGACCTGTATTTGAAATCACAGCCTGGCTCTTCTGAGAGTGGTCACCCATGGGAAGAAAGCTTTAATTGGTGCTTCACTGCACACACAGGCAACTAGGCTGTAAGAACATTCTGCAGTTTGTAAGTTTAATACTTAAGTCACAAAAATACTAAAATGATTGTGACTCATGGTGACTGCAAGAAGAAAAAAGCACTAGGCTGCCAATCCTGACAATTTCAATCACCAGCTCTACAGCAGAAGGAAGAACTTTCATCATGGATACAGACAAAACCGTCTCTGCTTTCCTGGTAAGAAACAGCCACATTGTTCCTGCTGAAACTAAACCAAGAAGCAGCAGACCCATCCTGGACCAACCCCTCATATGGAAAAGTTCAAGCGAAAGGGTTCAGGTTTCCAAAATTTTGAGGAACAAAACTAAGGCATTTAGAAATGGTAAGTGAACCACTATAAACACAATCACTGCATCGTGTATAATCCTCTATGTTATATGATTATTATCACAAATTTAAATCCATAAATGCAGTCTTTAGTGTGTCTTCTGTGCCTATCAATTGCATCTAAATTTAAAAAAAAAAATCAGTTCTGAGCATAAAGATAACTATAAATGAAAACTGCTGGGTAGTCAATTTGCATGGGAAATCAGTCTGTCTGTCTCTCCTTGAAGCAGTTGGAAGCTACCTAGGATTTGAAGACAGCAAAAGCCATCCAGGTGTGTGGACGAGAGTAACTGGGACATGGAAAAGCTACAGTGAGAATGGGGCAGGACCAGGCAGCTTCCGCCAGGGTACTACAGGGCACAAAGAACAGGATATGAAAGAGAAGATCGAATAAGAAAGCTTAAGGTTTCCATTTGCAACTCAACAGAAAAATACAGTGCCATTTCTTTGTTTTCTTAAACTGCAGATGGGGGTCTGTCACTTCTCCCCCTGTATTCAAATTACCTTGAGATCAGACTTAGTTTTGTCTCTCAACCTTGGAAATACAATAATTTACAGTATGGTACAGATTTAGAAGGAAGTTCAAAGGTTAAGATTAAGAAATACTTTGCATCTTTTTGTATCAGTTCCTGCCAGCCCATGAAGATTAATAACACTGATAGACAGAATAGGTACCAGAGGAAATCTGAATGCAAAGCTTTTACCTGGCTTACATTGCTGTCCTCCATTTCAGAGAGCTCAGTTATCCTGGAAGATTCTGGGGTTTGTTCTGCATTACCATTCAAAGCCAAACCCTGTTTGACCTCATCAAGAATTTTGGATTTAGTTGTGAGTTGATTTTCTAGATCCTAAATGACAAAAGAGGAAAAAAATGAAAGAGAGATAGGGTAAGGTCTTTTAATAAAACTGTAGAAAAAAATCTGTGTGAGAAGCTTAGATAAACATTCCTTGTTTGAAATCAGTTCCATGTAATTCTTTAACCATGCAACACCATTTCGATTCTGACAGAGCACAACTGCTTTACAGGAGTTCAAAATGACAGCAGCTGCATTAGACAGTCTCCTGCAGGTAGAGGTAGAATGAATCCATGTAGTATCAGTATGAGCACTGGACATCATATTTGGGAAGGGAATCATCAGGACCTAATTCCTCAGCCATCATACAGGCCTCTCTGTCCCTCTCCAGATGCAGAAAAGTTTTTCTATTGGTGCAGCTGAGCTTTTCCTTGGGCAGGTTAGCATTTGCGTCCTCCTCTGTTCCAGCTCACTGATTTAGGTTTTAGACTGAATAGGAATTGATTTTGCACTGAAGAGTCCCTGATGTCCCAACACCTTCTAGGAAGTCATTTTTATTTTGTCCTCTGTCCTGGTTTTGGCTAGGATGGAGTTAATTTCTTTTCTAGCAGCAGGTGGAATGCTGTGTCTGGGAGTCAGGATGAGAGCAGTGCTGATAGCACCCTGATGTTTCTAGTTGTTGCCAAGCAGGCAAGGACTTTTTCAGTTGTTATATTTCCCTACTAATAAGAAGAGAGGGGACACAGCTAGGACAGGTGACCCGAACTGGCCAAAGGGGGTATTCCATGCCAATTACATCATGCTCAGCAAAAAGGGGGGGTGGTGGGAGGAGGAGCTGGTGGCTCCAGGAGGAGTGGTTTTGGGGACAGTCAGTTTTCTCAAGATGGCTCTGGGCGCACGGCCTGAGTTGTGTGGTTCAGTAAGAAACTGCACTGTCTATCACCAGTTTCACATATTTTTTGCTCTGAGGTCCTGTTACCATTGAAATATCTGTCTTTCTGCTATTCTAGTAAACTATCCTTATCCCAACCCATGAGGTTTTGGTTTTTTTCCCCTTTCCCTTCCCTTTCCACCCCCCACTCCCATTTTAAAGAACAGGCGACTGCGTGGTGCTTGGCTCTCAGCTGGGGCAAAACCACAACATCCTCTTAGGTAGAGGCTTTCTTGCATGGGGCAAACCCCACTGGAATCAGTGGAGATGTCTGGGAGATTAACTTCCCGCCAGCACAATCAGCAATATTATCAGCTAGTCTTGACATGCTGGGGAAGGCTCACAACATGAGTAAATATCCACACACTCAATTTTCCTACATTTTCCTACAATAATGTTTTCCTACAATACTACACTTGAGCCATGACCTACTGCCCCTGCCCTTACTGTCCCCAAAATGTTTTTCAAATTTGGATATGGATTTTATGGAGGAAATTAATTTTAACAAAATTTAAATTTAATTTTAACACAACGTTTTAGTCACCTGCATCCTAGCACTGTACCTTGCTGTGGGCAGGATAATGTTTTAGTCAAATATAACCTGTGCCTTTCTTCCATTCTGGCCCCTCGATACATTTCTGAGTGCTTCAGAGAGACAAGTTACTTGGTGTGCAACAGCACTCTAGGCAATAAAAACAGCCTACTATGAGGGAGACATGTAACCATAGCAATGAATGAACAAATATTCCATGTTAAAAAATAGAGAGGGAACACTGTACTGAATGAAACCAGCAGACTGTCAGGAGCCAACTATGAGCTGGCTGCAGCTGTACTAATTTTGAGGAAGCTGATGCCCAGGAAAGCACAGCAAAACCAACGGACACCCAGATTCCTGTGGCTGGTGCAGACACTACATTCTAGGGCAGGAGCAGAGAGAGTTGCTGTTTTCTAAATGGGACCACGTAGCTTCCACGACACTTCCACCACAGAGCTCTTCAAACTAATGGAACTGACAGCTTTTGCCATGCCTGTGCTGAACTGAGAACTACTCTTTTAGAGGCATCTCAGAGTAAGATCTACAATAGTGCTGCACACCACTCCAAATACCATGGAACTACAACAAATGCATCTTCAGCTGGAGGGAAAAGCCGTAAAACAGCAATTCACGTTAAAAGTGGAACTGGCTTTTCATCACCCCAACCTACTGTGCTTTAATTAAAATTGCACAGCAGTATTCTTCTAGGAAATGGTAACTTTATATTTTTTTCTGTTAAAATCTTTGTAGTTCTTTATTCTGGATTCAGCAAAGTTCTAAATACGTTTTTTTTGCAATAATATCACACATATAATGCCTTACCTTGCAATCATCTAATGTGTTCTGCGCAGAGATCAGACTTGCTGGGGTCTGTAAAGATTTCAGTCGATCACTCTGAGCTTCCAGCCAATTGCGCAGGGTCTGTGCTTTGTTCTCATTTTCTGAAATAGCCTCTAAAACGAGTTCCAGGTCTTGTATCTGAAAGTTAGAGAAGTCTTTTAACTTACTTAAAGCTAGAGATGAACAGAAATAGGGCTCCCCCCTTCCATAACAAAAATGAGATGACAACAGTCACATTGAAAATGCTATTTAGAGAAAATGTTTTGAAAGGAAAAGATTAAAAGTTTTACTGGCTCCTTAGGATCTGACTTTTTTCCTCCTCCGTGTCCACTGCCCCAGGGGTGGAAACATGGCCCCACCATCTGCCATGGACTGATCCAGACTGCATTCCCCAGGGAATGAGAAAGGGCATAATCCATATTCTGCTAAAAGCTGGTTTTGCCCTCAGATGACAGAAAGTCAAAGGACCTGCACAAGAAATCCAGTTTTTAGGAATCAAATGGCAAGATGGATGTCATCAGATTCCCACGGACACTATCAATAAAACAGCAGCTATGTCTTCACTGACCAACAAAAAGGAGACACAAGCTTTCCTAGGCACTGCAGGTTTCTGGCAAATGTATATCCCAAACTACAGTCTCATTATGAACCGTCTCTACCATGTAATCCAGAAGAACGATGATTTCCAATGGGGCCACTGCCAGCAACAAGCCTTCCGGCAGATCAAACTGGAAACAATCCATCCTGTAGCTCTTGGGTTCATCCAGACAGGGCCTGATATTAAAAATGTCCTCTACACCACAGCCAGAGGAATGGCTGTACATGGAGTCTCCATCAGAAAGCACCAGAAGACACTCTAGGCCAACCTCTGGAGTTCTGGAATTGTTAGAGGATCCATTACCCTCCAACGGAAACGCCATGAGACAATACAACTCTGTTGCCAGAGGACAAAAGAAGCCATGACAACAGGGAGTCACGATGTATTTGATAGCGGTTTCAGATGGAGGGGGAAAAGCTATTGCAAGGTAAAGAGCACTGGCACAGGCAAGGTCAGAGTGGTGAGCCAAAGCACTAAGAACTCAATCAAACCTTTCTGTTCAGAGATGCCTGCAGCCTGTGCCACTGCAGGTTCAGCTCTCCAAGACACTCAGCAAATTCTGTCCTTTCATGCCGTTTGCTTTCCACATCACAAGTGCTCATCTGCAAGAGCGACTGGTTAACAAAATCTACCATCCACTGTTTGAAGTTCATTTCCATCATATGTTCCTGGGGGGGAAAGACAAAACAAAAAGTAAAAAAATTAGTTGGGCAGTTTTGATCTTAGCAGTTCAAATGATGTTTCAAGACAGTTATGGGACATTCATGGGTTATTCTGAACCACAGCTTTTCTGAAAGCAACCTGGCTGTAGTAATCATTCCCAATTTTTACCATTCTTTATTTGTGTAGCTTTTTCCACCCATTGTAACTTTTGTGGAAAATCATTATCATTACATTGGTAGCTCAAGCTAAGAATAGGTTAGTGCTGGAGCAGGGAATAAAACCTAGGGGTATGTGGTGGTTCAGCCACAACCAGTGGCTGAGNATACCTTTTTATTTCATAAAGTCTTAGGAGGAGAGGGGAGGAAAGGGCTCTTCATTGGATTTAGTAGTACCAAGTAAAAGGCCACCAGAGAATACTGCAGCAGAGGTACTGAAGCCACAGCTTCTTCCCTGTAGGAAATTATGACCTTCATCCCAGCTTTTTTCTCAGCATATACATCCCAGCATTGCTGACAAGTGGAGAAGGCACATGTACAAAAAACAGCACCTCACCTTCCAACTTCCACACCCAACTGATATAGACCACAGTGTTATGTATCTCCTATACTAAGACACAAAGGGCAAAATACGACTCTGCAGGGATTCATGCTCTGAGGTTGGGATCCCTGGCATTTATGGAGGTACAAGCATGGCTTGAATCCTTCCTGTGGCCAGGGCAATCAGCCTCTATCACTGATGCTTTGGCATCTGAACAGAGCAGAGTTTGCTGCAGCCTCTCCCTCAGCAGGGATGTTCATCTTGCTTCTCCTTCCTAGCAGGTTATCTCTTCTGATGGAACGTAATACTGAAAACCCCAGTTCTAGTTAAATGGCTCCTGGCTATGGAGCTACATTATGAGCTATTCCTTGTTGAAAGGGCAGACTAAAACAGCACAAACACAATCTTCCTAAGGAAGCAAAGCTTTCCTGCTCAGTGCATTTTATAATCTAAATGTAAGAGAGAGAACAAGCAGAACAGATGGGACAGCATGAGGAAAAGGAGATTAAAGCACAGCAGGCAGTAGCTGTATTGCAGGGCAGGCAGTGTGTTGTGTGGCATGGAAACAAAAGGTTTTTATAAAGGAAGACGTAAGACTGCTTTAGGAACAATCCTGAGAGTATTGGAAAGATATGACAGTGCCTGTAGGCTGATTCCATCAGACAAACACCTTGCAGAAGGCCTGGACATACAGCTTCCCATTTACCTTGTACTGTTGAAGGAGGCTTCTCACTTGGGCAGCGCTACATTGTGCACTTACTGGCTCCTCATGTCCCAGCTGTTGTTCCACATGGTCCAGCCAGGTCATCAGTTCAGCAATAGCTTCCCGTGATGGAAGTTTTTCCATCTGAAGCTGGGAGTAAAGCATAGAAGGAATCCTCTCCAGTCAGCTCATAGAAATGTCAAGGATGATGACATTTGTATTTTTAGAGAGGCTCAGGCACTGTAATTGCAATTATCAGGGTATGAACTTGAAAGAGAGCCCTGTGCTCCAGAGTGGCATATGACTTAAATCAATAAAAGTTTGAGAATTCAGTAATTTGAAATCAAGTTTTCTCACTGTACCAGACTTTCACGTAAAACTGTAAAGATGATAGATACGTGCAACACAGCCCAGGAAGAACACCGCACTAATTAAACTGCAGGACAATACTGAGGATATTCTGAATGCAAGATAGTCAGCTAATTAGGCAAGAGGTGCTTCAGGGGCCTTATGGAGTAGCCAACTGAATCCCACTGTACAGTACTTATTTAGCTCAAACTGAGCAGTTTCTCCTCACCTGGTGAAGCTTTTCTTGGATGGCTGGGAGCTGTACAACCAGTTCTCCCCACTTCTGCTCGAACTTTGCCAAAGATGACCTAAGCGCTGCAGTATCAGCTTGTTTCACATGAAAGAGCTGGTTGGCAGTGCTCACCACAGATGACTTCAGGGAAGATTTTTCATCAACTTCCTTAGAGAATGTCTGAGGAGCATGAGAGAAATTTAAGAGAGGGTAAATATATATCTATTTAAATAAAGAAGATATACTAGGTTTTCAGTCGCAGGATGAACTGCCTCAACAAACAGATTTTATCAAGTCTGTAAAGTTCAGAAAACCTAAACTCAACACGTTCTGGCAGCAGGTAAGGCCTTCTTCTGCCCAGCTTAGATACAATGCTGAATGCCACCTTTTCCTCCACAAGGACTGGGAATATCCTATCCCCACTTCACACTGTGGTCCAGAAAGCAACCCCAGTTGGTGAGTGTCCAGCCAACTCACACCTATCAGTGCAACCCTCATGATGCTTCGTTTTCCCACTGTGCAGGACTCTCTCTGTCAGGTCTTGCATTGGGGCTGAAGTGCCCAGCTAGTCATACAAGAGAAGCACAGCACTGAGGGACAGGCAAAGATAGGAAATGCAATTCAGCATGTTTCTTTTCTCTGATTTTGGCTTACCATCTTCACAACCCCTGTCTTTGCCCCTGCTCCCAGAGCCCACACTCTGGGTTCAGTTCGTAAGTGGCCCATCAGCTTGGCTGAACTGCTGTATCTGGTTTTCAGCATGAGGAGCAAGACAGAAACCATACTATTACACCATAGGTGCACAAGAAATCCTGGCTGGGCTGCAATGTGTTGCAGCTGGGAGCTTATGTATTCTGATTTATGTATTTGGGCTGGCATCGCAGTCTGAAGGAAGGTTTTTGGTGGCCTCCCATCGTCATGGCTCCCCACACAGGTAACGAGGTGGCTTTGGGGCACAAAGTAATTCAGTACTATATTATGTGGGCAGCTTCTGCATCATGACAAATAAATATAAAACCCACTCCAAAGTGTCTAAATCTGGCAAGAGAACTGACTTACCAACAAGCTGTTGATGTTATCCCTGATGGTGGGAAGATCCTGTGACACATTAAGAGACTGCTCCTTCCAAAAATTCATTCTCTGCTGAGCAGAATCCAGCCATTTGTTTAATTCCTCCGAGTCTCTCTTGTAGCTACAAGGAGAGAACAAAACACACAAACATACATCTCCTAGCTGAGTCTAGGATATATTTCTCACCCTCCAAGTTGTCTTCCTCTTTGTGAGGAGGCACATGCTATTCTGGCACTTATCCCGCTGCATAATGCTGCAGAACCATGGCTACAGCATGGATTGATGAGCAACACAGCTGGAGGTGCACACAAGACTGTTCCTATCAGCTCTTTTCAGCTGGTCTGCTCTCTCTGAAAATGTCCTATTTCTGTATCCAGCCATCATCACCAAGACAAGTTCACATAGATTAACACAGCTTTGTTGGAGGTCAAAACCACCAGAGGAGATTGTGCAGGCTCCAAGATAAAGTGCATAATACATAGCAGGAGTGAAAACCAACAAAAACTGGCAAGATCTGTCCATACTCTGGGTCTAACCAGACTGGGATCAGAACATGCAGATGAGGGAGAGGGAGAGCTGAGCTTGTTATATCAGCTGTTGGACTGGGCTGTAGAGCCCCAAACTGCCTTCACCTGAATGCCAGGACTGCACCAATAGTTGACTTGGGCCACATGAAAGCATTCAGCATACTTGAGTGTTCCCCCTTTGGATAACTTCAAAACACAAGTTGAAGCAGCATGCCAGCCAGGCCTTGAATGTTTGTAAAGTGGACAGTGTAGATGCACAGACAGGTGCGTTATGCCTCTGTGTGGGAATCAAGGACAACTTGCATTTGTAGCAGGCCAAAATGCTTAGGGCAGCATGATCAGAGCTTCTGTTAACACCTCTGATGCACAAACTGCAGCCCAGTGCAGCTAACTCTCACCTAGATGCACTGACTTGGCAATAGCAGCAATCAACCTATTGTTCCTACAGAAATAAGCAGGAAGCAAAGCACTTGTCTACACTGAGGTCAGCTGTGTAATAAAGGGGCACTTTTCTGACCACCACTGTTTTTTTCTTTTCTTTTTCTCATTTTTTAAGTTAAAGCAGCAATGAAATGCTCTCTATTGTATTTCACCAAATACATCTATAGAAGGTAACTAACTTCTAGCTGGTGTCTCTAATTGCTTCCTGAATTATACCCACCTGACTGAGAGTTTGAGTAATGTCTGAAGCCGTTGTAGTTCCTGGCCAGCTTTTTTGGTTAAAGACAACCACTGCTCTTCCAGCTTCCCAATCTGGCTTCTTATTTCTGGACAGTTCACAGCAGTCAGCAGTTTCTTCCCTTCTTTCACCACCTGGTCCAGCCTGGCATGCTTTTCATCAACACTGCTTTTGATTTGCTATCAGAACATGGAAAGTTTGTAAAAAAATGAAAACACAGCTAGAAAAACATATCTTTTCTTCTAAATTCTTACTCTCATATTTCCTGTCATGTATTTTATTTTCCAAACAGAGGGTATCAGCACTTCATTACATGCAAAAAGGACACAGTTGTTTGGGTTTTTTCATCTCCTCTGGATAGATCAAGACAGATCTCAATATAATTTTATACATTATCAGAATCTTGCTGTATTGTCCACATGTATGACTGTCCCCAGCAGAAAGTTATTGCCCTCCTGTTCTAAGAGGGCTTTCTGGCTCTAGCCTATATAAAAAAATTCACAGAATGCAATAGGTTGGAAGGGACCTTTAAAGGTCATCTAGTTCAACAGCCCTGCAGTAAGCAGGGACATCTTTAACTAGATCAGAGCTTCATCAAGCCTGACCCTGACTCCAGGGATGAGGCCTCTACCACCAGAAGGTGTTGGAATGATTGTTGAATAAAGGTGGCAGGGAGGAATGAATAGTAATCAGGACATTAAGTGAAAGACATAGGAGCAGTGGGGTTTGCTTTGACAGCTGAATGAAAACAAACCATCATTTTTATCATTGCTACACTGCACTGGAAGGTCAAGATGACAAAAGGGAAAAAAAGGAAAAAAACCTCAGGACATAGATCAGTTCTAGGGAGAAGGCAGGATGGAACAATTTCATGATGCACAATCTCCAAGCAGAAGGGATTTGTACAATATTTATTATTAATAGGGGTATTTATCTGTCAGGAATTAAGCCCCAGGGAATTTTATCATTTTCTGTCCTTGAAAATGTGAAGCTTCTGTGCTAGGATGCACCCCAGAAGCATTCTCTAAAGCCCTACTGCTTTGCTTTTTATGTCTTTAAAGACAAATGAAGACTTGAAAGCAAAGAACCAGTTCAGAACTTAAAAGCACAAAGGAAATAAGGCAACATCACAATCAACGGCTATGCAAATACTGGGTGTCTCCCATCTCAGTGACAGGCATCGAACGCACCAAAGGGCCATTGTGCATGTAACGATCTACTGTTGATTTATTTCCAAATCTTTACCATGGCTCGGAATTTTCTGGGCATGTCCAGTGATCTCTTTCATACAGTCACCTAGACAAAATCACAGTGGTCCTTTTTGCCTGTATAGGCAATGAATCTAAATATCACACTGGACTCAATTCAGACCCAAAGACTCATTAATTCAAAAAATTCTAATAGAGTGGGTCCTCTGAAGATCAAGGAAGGTCAAACCTGTGAGGAACGCTGAGCACTCTGAGGATACATCGTTAAGTTTATGGAACGCTAGTTCTTAATTTATATTAAGACAACCATAAAGGCTGCTTTCATATCCTTATACTTAAATGTATTTAAATGATAGATAAAATGTTTCCAACTGGACTTGATGTTCTAAATAAAGGTGTAGCTCTGCCATCAGAGATGCAGCTGGTATCAAACCAGGAATCTATGTGCCATTCTATACAAAAGGAATTTTATTCTCTTTGGTCAGACAGAAATCAGGGCATCTCATTTTGAATTCTCAGGATTTTAAAAGGAGCTGTGAAACCTGGCAATCTTGTATTGCAAACAGGGGTTGAGGTATTTGAAGGCATAGGGTTGATTCTCCTCTTCCATTTGTTTTACATCAAGGCATGAAAATTGTTCCTGAATTACAGAGAAGTGGCTCTCTGTTCACACCAAAGCTCTGTGCTCTCCTTGGGTTCCATATACCCTGCACATGTTCTTCTCCCAAATATTTGCATTTGAAGACCATATTCTATAGTCATAAAGGAACCTGTCCTGAGGATTGTTTTTTTTTTTCCTTTTTTTTTATATTCTCTGGCTGAAATTAGCAGCCCAAACTGCCACTCTTAAAAGTAAGTTACTGGTTTGCATCCACACACAGACAGGGACACAAAGGAAACAGTGCCTTGCAAAGCATCTTCTCCTATTCTAATTATTTTTTTTGCCAACTCTACAGATCCACAAAGAAAAACAGTCAGAGAGACAGACACAAATACCTGTAGAAGCGCAATCCTTTCCACTAATCTTTCTTCTGTTTCTTCAACCAAATTCACAGAAGGCAACGTAGAGGCAAGTGCCTCTAACTCCTTATTGATAACTAAGCATTCATCATCAAATTCCACCCATTCCTAAAAAATACACCACATCATTAATATAGTACACATCAGACCAAGGTCTTAACACTTATTCTAGCATCAGCAGCTCTTCAATGACACAGAACACAAAACCACGTGAATATGGAAATATTACAGATATTAAAGTAAGACATGATTTCACCACAGGTGAATTAATTAATTGTCAAATATCTTCCAAGGTTTCTTATTTTGAAGTGGTATACTTAATCTTTTTATTCTCTAGGGGTGTTTTAAGATAAATTTTTAGGCCTTATTTTAAAATGGTACAGGTATTTTTGTGCCTTAAAGGGCCCTCCTGGCAGTCCAGGAACTCAAAACCTCCTGCAAGAAGTCTAAAAGTCCCACCCACATCAGAGGAATGGGATGAAATGTACAATTCCACAGGTTTTCAAGGAAAAAAAGCCAGCTTATTGACACACACAGAACAAGTAATAGACTTGTCACTGTCCAATGAGACAGGAAAGGACAACTGCTAGCCAAAGAATCACTCTTGTGGAAACGGTTCCCCTAGATTAAATTCTTCTTCCCTTCAGCTTTTACTCTGGGTTTCTTTTGGCTCATTACCTGTAACAGGCTCTGTAAGTGTACAGCATACTCGCAGGCCTTCTGCTCCAGCAAGTTGACTTCATTCATCAAGTCTCTCCAGAATTCCTCTTGCTTTTGTAGGATGGAGGGAGCCACTTTCTCCGAAAATGCTTGTATGAAAATCATGTGAGTCGTGAGGTTGCGGAAAAAGTCCTGAAAAAAAATCAAGTTAAAGCTGGCTCTTTAAGAGAGATCATACACACATGCCCACAGCAAGAGTAAGAAGACACAGAAAATTCATTGAGAAGAGCAGACAGATTCAGGGTCTCTTGTAGCTGGAGACAGGAGCCTTCTACCAAAATTCTGCATCATTCCATGATGGGCAGTTATGGATTATTTTATGATTAGTCAGGAATGAGTCAGGAGTTGCATATGCTATTTTCATTTATAGATTTTTAAAGAAAAAGATTTATATTTATACCTTCAGTTTATACAAAATATGTTGTTGGAAGATGATGGAAGGAAGTGTTTAACTATAAATAAATATTTAATTTAGTGTGAGGTAGTTATTACAGGAAGCCATTATCCAGTCTGTTTCACCTGGATGGTGAAGCACCAAGCACCCAGCACCAAGTGAACATTGGTGAAGCACCAAGGGTACCAGCAGTTCTAAGGCCTGGCACAATAATACTTTGGGATAACTATAATGTAAGAGTTTGATTTAGTTATGGCTAGCTGAGCTTTTGGGAAATGTATGAATACCAGAAGAACACGTTCCCCCATAGAAAAGCTTTGATTTAAGATCACAAACTTCAGTCAGGATCTTCACTTAAGAACTAATAACTAGTACAAGAATTCCACTGAAGGCCCATATCACAGGCATAGACTGTGTGACCATCCTGGTAAGTCTTGATAACCAGGGCAGGGAAAATGGCTTTTGCAGTTTTCTTTTGCTTCTGTAATCAATGTATGTATATTTAGACTGCAGATACATTGTTTTCCTTTGTAAATAAATTTGTAACATTTTGCTTTGCTAAGGGCAATTTGTGAATGACAAAACCCATTCCTATGACTCTGGAGTAGTAATAGTGGTTTGCAGCACTTTGCTTCCTGAAGCAGTTCTTAAGGGAGTTTGAGCTATGTGGAGCAGTTAAATCAAGGCATTGCCATAACAGAAACATCTTTGAGTGACTAGCATTAGCCAGGGCTTCTTGCCAAGAACCAGGACAGTGAGGATGCAGATACATTCACAGGCATATCCCACCAAACATGTAGCAGCTGGGTACAGGAGACACTGTGCTGCCAAAGAGAGGATCTAAACTATCCTCACTCCAGAAATGGAGCTGCTATGGACAAGTTTCCTCCATCAGACCATGAAGGCACATAATACTGAAAGCAAAGGCTTAACTCCCAATTGCTAGATAGTAATTTCAGGAACCTTGCTACCGGTTTTTTACCAGCAATTAGAAGGACATGTGTCTCCCTTGCATATCAGTATGTCCTGAGATAAACCAAAGTAGTATTAGACTGACAAAACTGAAACCCTGATCTTAATTTATCACCAAAACCGTAGTTGCAATAACAACCTCTCTTTTATATCTTGGTGGGTTCTGTTCTGGTCTACTGAAAAAAAATATGTTTCATTTTTTGCACATACTACAGTCCCTCCCCTAAGCTATGAGGAAGCTATTCTTTTCCATAACACTGGAGGGACACCAGTCACTGAAAACAGTGCTGCTGATCTGAGCAGTTATGTGAGAAGCACTTTATACCTTGTGATTTTCCAGGTAAGACTGTAGAGCTGCTCTACTTCTTGCTAGTTGCTTTGGATCTTGTGCAATCTTCTGTTGTCCAATGGCAACCAGCTCTGCAAAGCCATGAAGTAAGTCTTCATACTGGCTCTCACTGATGTCAGGAGAGTTCAGCTCAAGATACTTTATTCTTAGAATCTCCCACATGTCATCCAAGACATCCTACAATGTAAACACGGTTTACTGACTCATGAAAGACAGAAATGAATCATACAAACCTGCACACACATTCCCAGAATACAAAATAACCATCAGCCTTATGATGCTAAAAATACCTTGCTTAGAAGAACCAAACCTTGCTGAGTGAAAGGAAACTACTGCGCTCTTACCTCTAATTTATAAACTTCCTGGATTAAGGTGATGGGCAACTGAAATCTTTCCCCATGGCCTCTCAATTTTGCTACTTGGTTTTCAAGGTTTTCCAGCTCCAAAGCATAGGCATCAGTTTTCTGAATTAAGGACAAAATAAGTTATTAGGAAGAGTTATGTTCCATTAAAAATTCTATTATCACTAGCGGTCCTGGGGCTGGACCTCTGCTGTGCTACTACTGCATAAATTCACAATGAGACCCTAGGATCCAACAAGCTTGTAAACTAAATAGACAAGTGGGTCCATGACACAGCTTACTGGGTTCATGTTGCACAGCCAGGAAGGAAATTCAGGTCTCATGCCTCAGTCCAACACTCAATAGGCATTTCAGTTCACTAATTCATAGCAGCCAACGGAATCATACACTCAGAAAGTACTGTTTTTTCTTATGAATTAGAAAGACTCAATCGGGGATAGACTGAGACGGGTTCTCTCTGAAGGAAGGGATGTTACATATTTTTGGCATTCCTTTTCCAAGAGTGGTTACCTGACAGAATGCATCTAAGGCAGCAGTACCTGCTAGGGGATTCAGCGGTTCTGAGCATAGCTTTCAGCCTGGCAGAAAGTTATGCCTGTAAACAGGGTTATGAGCTTTGGGACACCATCTTTGCTTCACCAACAAAAAAAACAGATGGCCTATGACCATCCTGGGTAGGATATGCAGTCTATTTGATTTTAATTCTCTGCTAATCCTTATGAAGGTCAAATGCCATGCAATAAAGTGCTATTGAATGCTGAATGTGTAGATATAAATACTGCAGTCCTATTTTAACAAAGAAAAGCTAATTGTGCATATCAAAAAGCAAAAAGTGTGAAGTGTTGTACTTTATGTAGCCCTTTTCCTTCTCTGCCATTGTGTGGGGTGTATTTGCTCTGAGAAGTTGTGGGGAGACTGGTTCCACCACTCCAACTACTGTAAGGACTGGAATTAGGTTTGACTACAGATTGTGGTTTATTAAAAAAAACCCAACAATCCCACCAAAAAACAAGAGGGTGGCAAATACTGAACTATCTCCTTCCCCCATTCTTAAAAACAAAGTGAGACTCAAACTTTAGAAAATATGAAACTTAACAGATTGTAGAAAACTGGAAAGAATAGTGAATGCTGAGTCTCTCCTCTCCTTTCCTTCAGATGAAATTACCTGAAGCTGTTCAGAAACATTATGCCCACGTATTGCATTCAAGCATTGCTGCAGACTAGCTTTCTTCTCAATTAACTGATCATAGAGAAGCCTGATTTCATTCTGCAAAAGAAACAAACCTCAGAAGTACATCACATGTCAGGAATATAGTAATGACCAGGCAAAATTACACAGCAAACAAAATGGATACCTCTTATGACAAAAGCCCCTTTTTTCCTCTTTAAAAAAGCAAAATAAAGCATGTGCATTATGGGCTTTAAGCAGTAATTTAGAGATGGAAATTCTGTAGTCTGTGTAGTATAAGAAAGCAGATTACTCTGTCACAAGGATCCTCCATGACCGTAAAAATCTATGAAACTTACAAAGAAACAAATTCTTCTCTTCTGAAAATGAGAAAATGAGCCCATTACTGGCAACTGATGGAGCTCTGTGGATTCTGCATAAGTAAACATTGCAAGACTAGTCTTGCTACTGTTTGGAGACAACTTCCCAGTGTTCTTCAAAGGACCTGGGTTTTTATTCAGCAGTAAAGAGCTAGGCTGACTTGCAGATGATGAGCACGCTGGAGTTTTGCTGGACAGTAGAAACTGAATTTCAAAGACCAGGCTTTTCTTTCCTTACTTCAGCCTAAGCATCTGACCTGAATTTTTTTCCAGCAATGGGTAGTAGATTTACCCCATCATAGAAAAGTTTCTATCTGCTTTTCAAAAGCACAATTAAAAAAATGCAAATCTGCAAAACTAGTGCTTCTACTACTGTCACACAGAATCTAGAGGAAAAGTAAATACAAACAGTGAAATCAACCTCCAACACATAGCTAAAAGTAACCAGACATGGCACCAAAGGGAAGAAGCCTGCCTCTTCTGAATCCACTCCTTGACCTAATCCCTTCACACAGAAACTTGCTTGAGCCTGTAGCTCAGCGTGCCTGGGATCCCAGGTTACTTCCTTTTTGCGTGCGATTTTTCTACTGTGATCAAGACCTAAGGTAGCCACCATTGCAAACAGCACTGCAAACCACAAAATTAATTTGTTTCTTGAGAGGCCAAGACAAGTTTGTGTAGTACAAAAAAAAAAGAAGAGCAAGCCCATTATAGATTGCTCATCTGTAACCCAACTGCATTAACACTGACAAGTCTAACAGATGCTGTGAAACAAGATGTGCATTTGGCAGTGGAGTACCTGATAATTGGTATTATGATCCAGTCCAGCTTTCATTGAGCTGCTCCTTGAAGCAGTGGCAGCTTGAGTTCGTTCCAGATGCTCCTGCAAGTTGTTAAAGCACTCGCAGAACACATCTGTGCTCCCATCAGCGCAGCTAATAGACTTTAGAAGATCATCCTTTTTATCACTCAGATCAGTGTGAAGTTTTTGCAGCTCAACAGAAAGAGTCTAAAGGGTTGAAAGAAACATGAGTGAAAATGGTCTCTGTCCAAGGACTCTTACCTGTAAAAGGCAGCAGGACTCAAGTTGATAATTGATGTTAAAGGCAAAAGGCCCAAATCTGTGCAATACCAAATAATTTGGTGGTATTACTCCTGAATAATACCAGCAAAACAGAGGTGAAATATCAGGCCATGTATATTCTGTTGTAACAGAAATCCACTGAAGTTTCTCCTTCCCTAGGTGCTTTAGGACGGTTACCTCATACAGAGCCTGCTGCAGAGCCGCCTCTTCGGTGGACAAGACTGAGGTGTTTAACATCTCCTCCATGTTATTCAAACATCGGCTGATTGCCAGAAACAGCTCAAACAATTTTTTCTCCAAATTGTAGGAGACTTCCTCTGCCACATTGTCCTGGGTAAAGGCAAATCAGAAATTTTCAGTACTCTCACTCAAGGCATAGCTAAGATTTATTCACTCATACAAGTTCAGAGGTTCAGTCAGCTACTAATAAAACAGAATTAATGAAATCCTGAGAGACAAACTTGGATGAGACAGATCCATGCACATAATATAACAAGGTGCCAAGGCCATAGCTGAGACAATGACCCTTTGGGTACTGGGAGTGGCTGTGGTTTTACAGGTCTCTAATCTCAGGAATGGGGACAACACAATTTTTTTGTCAGCTCCAATACTGCAGATTTACTGAAATCACTCACAGGCTCCTTGCTTTATACAGTTTGAGGAGTTTTACCCAATCTTTGGACTCAGGTAGCAGAAGCATAATAGCTGAAAACAGAAATTTTTCCTCTCGAAATCCTGAGCCCATTTCTCCATTCCAGCCCATATGTGATGCAAAAGCTACACTCCAGTGAATGACACCTGCAACATGATCATCAGCTATGATTCACGGTGACCTAACAGTGCCTTATGTCTAGAATCCCTGGTATTTTTGCAGTGCTAGGACATGCCATTTTTACCTGTGCATGCACCACATTTGCTTCTTGGCTTAGGTCTCCCAGCTGGATTGTGTAATTTTTCAGTTCTTCCACAGTTGGGGTGCTTGCAGTAGCAAACGTGCTGCGGGGCAGCATATTCATCTTTGTTGTAATCTAACATTTGGAAAAAAAGAAGATTGCAAATAGGTGAACAGCTCCAGTGAAGACAGGGCTATGGGCAGCTAGGTAACACTCCTCTCAGAAGCATTAAAATAAAAGCTTTGAGGCACTAATATAAAGCACCTGGATAGCAGGGTTCCCTTTTTACTGGCAAAAATGAGTTGGGTAGGCTAAGCCTTGATAGGAGATTGAAAAAGGAGCCTCTGATTCCCAGCTCTAAAGGGCTACAAGTTGCAGTTGGTGTCAAGGCAGCCCTGCTACCCACTGCAGTGAGAGTCTTGCCTGAGAAAGAGCTGTCAGTCATCCTGTTACATGACTGATATACTTCCATGTCATTTCAGAGAACAAGGAATTTAGTCATTCTAACTCAACGTGAACAAAACTGTTAATAACAGAATTTACAGTTTTGTCCAAGCAGTAACATTCTGCAGTGTGTTGAGAATACATAGCCTGCTCCTGTTGCAGTCCAAACTCTGCTTTTGATGTGTGAGAGAGAAAACAATGGTGAATGGCAGAACAAAGTTTAAGCCAGAGATTTGTTTTGACCAAAACATTCTCACTTGCAAGAACTGAGACTTAACCCACATCCACATCAGCTGGGAGCTTGCTAGCTAATTCTCTTAGTTGTCTTGAAAGAATTAAGCAGATAATATCTGGCCCGAATGTTAACTACAAGGATTTGCCTATGTGCTTCCACACTATTCTTACTAGATGTTCTTTACCTCAAATCAAAATTAAAAGACAATCATGAAAACAGTATGCAGGAACTATTTCCTCTGCAAAACACTTGCACAGATTTCAGTTATCTGATGAAGAGATGTGATGTTATCATGCTGGAAGAAACAGTAATTGCTATCTTTACCGTAACCAATTGCCTGCTGAAAAAGTGTTTTACTGAACTTAAACAGACCTGGGGTTCCACAAGTTGGCAGAAGGTTGATTTCATCTTTGATGACAGCTCTTGTTGCAAATATTGCCATTTATTACCCGTTTGGTCCTTTGTAACTAAGGTGGGATCAGCCTGCTTGCTCTTTGGATCAGATTCTCCATTGCTGTATTGAGAAAACATTGTTAGAATGGCAAATACTGAAGCAGGATAAGCAAAATTAGATTTGCAAGACTTGTTGTCTAAGATTGGCTTCTATTCCACCTCCCCCAAAACCAAGGTGAAATCAAGTGCATGGATGATGCTTAATCCAAGGTTTGATACATTTCTTTGGGCTTTTCCCTTCCTGTGAAACAGCCTAAAGGCCTGCTGGCAGCCTCTACCTCTGCAATGACAATGTGGGGACCACAGTCCTTTAGCATGTCTTGGTTCTGTGCTGGAATGTGCACAGTCCCAGTGCTCCCTTTTCAAAGATGCTGCCTTTAAACCTGGCTGGCTACCTCCATGCATTTGTACAGCAAAGGTGTGGACAGACAGACCAAACTTGGCTCTGGATGGGTCTCCTCTAGTTTACAGCAGATGTCAGTCCTGCCTGATACCAAGGCTGATCTGAACACTGGAATCAGCCCAGTATCAAAGCGGCTGTCACATAGATGAGACTCCATTTCTCTAGACTGTTGATGGCAGAAATCTCCCAGCTTCTGCAATTTTTCTTCTAAAGGCACAGATACCTGGACAGAACAAAGTTCTGTTCCAGTGCAGTCTCAGTAGTTTTATTTATTTGGTACCTTGATTCTAATTTCTGAGTCACGCTGTCCTCAAACTGCAGCTGCATTTTTTCCACACATGACTCAATGAAATCAATGAGGTATTTCTGCTCAGCTGCTGTTACATTCTGATCCTGTGTAGAGAGAATGGTGTGAACAGGAAAATCAGCTACGTGCACTGTATTAATTTGAAATTAGGACTGTGCTTTTCCAATCACAATACATTGAGCAAATAAGAAAATAGAATACATCTATCAGAACAAAATGCAGTTCATGTGTAAACATGAGTCTTCTGAAAACATGTATTTTCATGGAATCCAATTCCACCTGAGCTGAAGTTTTAAAAGCACAAACCAGCACTCATAAACAAATTATGCACATGGAAATTCAAAGGCCATCAAGTGCCACCCATATACAGAGAAAAAGGCAAGGGGAAACATTGCTCAAATACGAGGTGAGGTTGAGTTCCACTAGTTAAAAGGAGTGCTGAGTGAAAAGTGAGCAATTTTAGTAGCTCAGGCTGGATCATTTGCTACATCTCTTTTCTAATAGCATTAAAGGGGTGAATGCTAATTTTCAGTTAGGAGAACTGAAAGCAGTTTACAGAGCACAGAACATGACAGGATATTTTTATTATGTTAACAAAAACCTTTAAGTAATTGTGAATTAACCCATGGGAAATTGTTCACATAGCTTTAGCTTCAAATTCATCTTCAACAGCAGTGTCAATATACAGATTCAGATATCAGAATACAATACTTCAGTGATAGGAGGTCAGAGGGATGGGTGATATCATCTGAATCATTACCATACAAAGCATGTGTCAGAGTACCATCCAGCTCTGAAGTATTACTGAACCTTTTTGAGATGGGATTTTTGGGGTGAGGCCTCTCACCATGCCAACAAAGGGGATGACTGAAACATACCCTGACAGACTTGATCTTACAGTGGAAATCACAGCAGGTTATAAATGTAGCTGCCCCCAACACCCACAGGGGATGTGCAGCAGTGGAGAATTACCTGTGGGTGCTGGAAATTGTGCTGACTGAGCGGCTGTTCATCAAGAGGAAGCTGGGATGTGCTGAAGCCATTCGAGGGTAGGATCTCAAGAGGCTCTTGGTCAATACACTCGTTGTTGTCAATCTGTAAAGAGAGACCTGTTGTGGAAAGGCTTCCAGACTTGACAATAGGGCAGAACCCACAGGTGCAGTCTGGGGAAACTGCAAAAGTGGAGCTGTGTCGGACTTAGCATACAGAGAATCAGCAATGCATGAAACACAGTTGATACTTGTGCAAAGATTTCTGTCCAGTTTCAATTACTGAAAGTTTGACCCATTCTTACTTGCTGCTAAAGTCCTCACATTTCTCTCTCTGACAGCTACAAGGCTTGTTTTGTCTCTCCTGTTAGCAATTTGATACTTAAAATTTGACCAAATTATAGAGATGTGGAATTAATGCTTATAAATGTCCTTGTGCACCTGGATTTTCTACCTGTGTTCACAGATACTTCAACAGAAACCTTTACCAGTGCTAATTCTCTCCTGGGCCATGCAAGCTCTCTTTTACACTGGGCTTCTCCAGCACCAGAGAGACTGCAGCTGCTTTTGCAGAACACATCAGGTGGGCTTCTCTGACCCCCTGCACAACACAGTGTGCAGAGTTAACTCTGAAGCTGGCAGTCAGTCTCACTTCCTGGGAAACTCAGCAAAGAGCATGCAGCTGTGGCGCAGGAGAGCTGCTGGTCACTGCCCTTGTCATTTAGGCACTCTTCACAGAGGAAGTTACTGCTTAAAGGCCTCTCTGCTGTGCCACTGTCACATGGCATTTGAAAACTCCAAGCCAAAAAGATTCTTTGATTCTTTTCCTGTACTCACCAAATCTTGCCCTCTGTCACTGAGCACTTAAAGCAGGAAAGATGTTGTTCAGAGAGTCATTACTACAGCCACTACTTGCTGCAAACTACAAATAATTATACATCTCTGTAAAGCAGAGTAATAGTAAACCTGACATTTCCGATTGAATTTTCTCCCTTCTTTGCTTCACGTGGTGAGCTCTGACTGTTCTTCTGGAACTACAGCACATTACAGCACTGTGACACTTGCTCTTGCCCTGCAGCACATTCCCATATTTTACCTCCTCTTCAAGGGATCTGTCTTCAAGCATCATCTGAACATCTTCCAAATTGAGCTTCACTTCCTCCAGCTTTGAGGAAAGTGCATCTATCTGGTTTTTGTAGTCTTCACTATCTTCACAGTTTTCCAGTAAATAATGAACCTTTTGCTCAATCTCTGATATCATCACCTAGAAGGGACAGCAGTCAGTTATTCATTCTTAGAAGTATAATACTCCTGACTGTTCTGAAGTCAATACTCACACTTTCCGAGCAATTTAAAGCAGGGACATTTTGGTATTGCCTCCTTTATGGTGAGTGAAGTTAGATCAATGCTTGAAGCAAGCTGGTACACCAGACTGGCACCGCAGGGAACTTCAAAGTGGCATGCCTGCACATTTTCTTTCAAGCTGCATGCCAGAGAAAAGCTGCATGCCAGAACATCCACCCACCCACCCAGACCCTCATGCTAGTCCTGTTTGCCTGCACCTGGTGTCTCCAACGGGTACCACCCACTCTCTCCTTTCCTTCTGCTGCCATCCGGGGCAAGAAGGTGCCCTAGAAATACATCAGGAGGTCCAAATCTCCCCACTGCTCACAGAAACCAGGGGAAAAGCCCTTATCTTTCTACCTGTGCCAGCAGCCTGTTGCAGAAAGTGCAAGGATTAACTTAGGAGCTCTTATAC
>VZTU01000823.1:9014-38959 GCA_013400835.1 Zapornia atra
AAAAAAAGGAAAAAAATATTTTTACAAAGAAAGGAGATTGTTGCCCGAGGTAGTTAAATGTGCATTGTTTTCCCTTTCCACTGAGATATTGAAAACCAATCGAAAATCAGTGCTCTAATACCTTTTTCAGGGGATTTGTTATACTTTTTGCTCACAGAAAGAGTTAAAGTTCCTTAAAATTCAAACAGATTCACTATCCTTCTCCATCTGTTTCTGCTTTGTGCTGGAGACCTAGATCCCACAGCTGTGTTTCTAATTTTACTTTATTAACATTAATGTGCACTTAAAAGAAATACAAATTCCTGCTCAAAGGAAACGCAGATTGAGTACATGTAAATATCCTGACCTGTACACATCAAGAGCTAAGGGAGTAGCCTACTTTCTGGTTTTGTTCTGGGTTTTTTTGTAAGTATTCTCCAATCATTCACTTCAATAGCTTTAAACTAAAGCTACAGAGAACAGGAATTTTGAGGAGGATATGAGACCAGTAAGGAGTAAGGTATAACTCCATAGGCATGAATTCCTTTCTTCAGATGTGGACACAGATAAAGCAAGGGACCTTTGAAAAATGAGTTTATATAGATGTACTAAAATAATCTAGAACTAAATAAGTATGCAAATGCAAGCTTAGTTCCTGAATTGTTTCACAGAATGCCGAAAGAAGGTCTTGACACATTTTTGGCTTTTAGTCTTCCTCCTTTATATCCTGTGAAAATTAGTAAGATTAATTACCCGAGCCAAGCTCGGGTACATTGTTGCTGTATTTGCTTTCTGTACCTCATAAACAGCCAAAGCTCACAGAATCTGACCAACACAGGTAGAACCTGTTGCTGTAGACAGTAAACTGTACAGTGTATTTAGGCTTGTTTGCTAAAAAGCAGTCTTGGTTGCAGTGAATTGAGTTATAGAAATATTACTTATTTTCAGTGAACTCATCCAAAGGTAAAATTTTGCCTTCATTAGTTGAAAGAAACTATATATAACGTCTCTTGTTATTTTGGAACAGTAGTGGAATTTTTCCTCTTTATTTTTCAAGAAAGAAATTAATTTCTATTTCTAATAGAAATGTAAATTCTTTTCACTTTGTTAGAAGTTGAAAATCTCTAGGAATTTTCTTTGTACATCAGTCACTGGTTTATGAACTCAGTGGTTTAACATTCTCAACACAGAAGAAACAAATAACAAAATGCCAGCCTCCTTGCAAGAACATTCCCTCTCGATGTGTACATTGCATATGAAAAAAGAACTCTCTCAACAGTCTAAAACTTTGAATTTGTATGAATCAACACGGTATTTTGCTTTCCAGATGACTAAAAGCACATCATAAAAGCTTGAAAACTGTGATTGAGGGTTTTTTTTGGTGCAGTGGTTTCTGTTAAAATCCTAAAATCTGGGACACATATTGTCAAATTGAGGGATAATTTTTTTTCTTACCTATCAGAAGTAGTTGAGCAACTGTACATTTCCTACACTGTCGCAGACGATTCTTACATACAGGACCAGGCTCTCCTAAATCCTATCCACACATAAGTCTTGGGCACGAAGCCTCAGATTGTTCCTGATAGTTCATGTGATCTGCATGTTGTGGGATTTTAATTATGCTAATATTTTACAAGAATGTTCATTTCACTCTTTGAAAGAAAAATAATAAGGAACATCTGGAAATTGGGAGGAATGATGTTTATTTCACAGGGGAGGTCTGGCTGAAGAGCTATTCGTTTGTAAGCATTGTACAGTCAACATAAATAAGACTTACACGCTGCAGCAGGGTTAGCAGTTGTCTTGAAGAACAGCATTCTCCCTATAAGTACATTTGTTCTCAGCACTGGCAGCTAAGAACTTGAAAAGCAGCGACTGCTTGGCAGGTGGATTTTAATTCCTGTTGCAAACATGTTTGCAATTGATTTTTACTCTGTAAGTTTACAATCATTCCATGAAAACTTTTAAAATTATTATTTAAAGATAATGCTAATATTCTTAATCTGAAAGTAAAATGATAATATTTTAAATAAAACCTGAAGGTTTAGACCAGGACACTGAAAATCTTGCACTATTCTAAAGTGTATTAAACTGAAAGATTTTTTTTTCTAATCTTAAGCATATAATGAAATTATTATGTTTTTAATATATGTATTTAAAGGCAAGTTCATGGAACACTTCCTTTTTCCTTCCTTATCTCCTCTGGAGAAGGAACATAATAGGTTTTGATCCTATTAAAATTGTCAGAGAGGTTATCAGTCATGTCACTAAAAACAGTTTTAAACCATCTATAGGATGCTCCTTAACTAATGAATGAATACAAATTTTATCCATGAAATACATTAAGATAACAAAGTACTTTTTCATAGTGAGTTCTGGGTTCACATCTATTCTATTCCATGTGTTATTACTGATATTTTTCAGGTTGGTTTCTTAATGGAGATTCATGACTGGTCACTCATCCTTGTACTGAACTTAAGCCATTAGTAATGAAAACTTTCTCAATCAATTCACAAATTACAGTCTTCCTGATGCTGCTGATGTACTGCTACGAATTTCTGCCAACACTAAGACTGCGAAGCCCTAAGCTAATTGACTTTTTCAATTTCACAATTGAAGTAATATTGTGCCAATTTTCTTGGAACATTATTTTATAGAAATTCTTGCATGGTATTGTCCCATATGAGCTATTTGCCATCTGTGAATAAACCAAGAGTAAACAAACCACAAACTTAAGGAAAAGAAATCTACAATACCCTTTGCACAGAACATGCAAGAACACCATAGACATTTACATTCAGAGGCACAGTTCTGAAACAAAGGCACTGTTCTGTAACAAAGAAAAATCTGCAGTGATTGTTATAGTAAAAAAACATGCTAGTGGGCATTTTCTACTGTATACCTTTTCTTGTCTCCAAATCAAGCATGTCAGGGGGTTTGTTTTGGGGAAGTCTTTCTACACACTCACAGTAATTACAGTGTGTGTAGCAAAGCTTTACAAACATTATTTCCAGCTGAAAGAAAAACCAAAGGTGCAGAGATTTAATATTTCATCTGAAAAAAACAAAGTTACCAACTTTTTGGGGGTTTTGAATTTAAATTGTGTAATCTGCCAAAGCAGAGTTTGCAAGACAGACTTGTTATATCTACAGCAAAAGTGAGAAGCAAATTATTTGGTTTGTTTTCCTATAAAAAATATCCCATCAATACATTTTTACCTCTACGTTCCCAACAAGCAATTCCCACAATTATTATTCTTTTAAGAGATTGGATCAGATAATAGCAGTCCACCACTACATATCTTTGTACATTTTAAATTTTACATTAACGTAGCACCTATTACTGTAGGATGTTTTTAAACCCTAGGTCAGAACATACTTAAAGCAATACAGAAGTAGCATTTCAGCTTTGGCTTTTGAAATGAAATGCCAAATTTTAGACTTAGGTCCACTGACTTTCCCTTGCAGCCCAGGTGGCTCAGATTGCATTCCAAAATATGCTGACTGAGGGGTGGTCATAAGGGCTCAGTGTTGAAAATTGTAGAATAAGGATATTGCATCTTTCTCTATTGAATAGTTATTCAGCAACAGCTTAATAACCTTTAGTTGGAGAAGGGACTTAAAATCCTTTCAAACAACTCCATCAGCATTGCCTTTTTAAAAAAATATTGATAGACAGCTTTTCTGATATAATATCCTGAAGAAAACATTTGTGTGAAGCTCCAGACATGGATGTCCTACATTCTAAGTTTGCCATCAGCTACACAATCAAATATAAGGAGAGGATGTGGCAGTTCCTTTATTTTACTCTAACATAATTATAAGCAAGAAAAAGGTGTAGAGTGGTGAGGTGCTGGAACAGGCTGCCCAGAGAAATAGTGGATGCCCCGTCCCTGGAAGTGTTCAAGGCCAGGTTGGATGGGGCCCTGGGCAACCTTGTGTAGATCCAGGCCTGGAGGTTGGTGGCCCTGCCTGTGGCAGGGGGGTTGGAGCTCTATGATCCTTGGGGTCCCTTCCAACCCATGCCATTCTATGATTCTATGATTCTGTCCACAGCGGTGTTGCATCCTGGAAAGGGGAATTGGTTTTGCCCATGTCCTACTCAGTAGGATCAAGTATTCTAAAGAGTTCCCAGATGTTTCTGTAACTTCTTCAGAACAGCCTTTTAGTCACTCTGTTTTAGTATTTTGAGATAGGAGGCTTACAGGATTTTTGAGGTCACAGGTCTACATATATGCATGATTACATACAAGTTTTTCATCTGGCAACTAAATACTTACTTGAACCTGCTCTTAAGGATAATTTTAAAAAATGAGAAAAAGACTGTATGTGTTTTGTTGGGGTTTTTTTTGTTGTCTTTTGGGCTTTGTTATGGTGTGATGTTACTTTTACATTCTACACCTTCCAGCTTGTTTTTGAAAAATACATGAGATTTGTAAAGATGTGAGAAGTGACATTTTAATATTTGATGACTGAAGAATTTATTAAGAAAGTTATTTACATACCAGAAAGGGTTATGGGCTTATCACTGACTTGCAGTGGAGAATGCAGAGAGGGCACAACGGTGCTCTTCAGTAGCCTAAAAAAGGCAGGCTAGTCATTGTAGAGGTATACTTCTGCATGTTTGCATTCTGTCTCTTTGATGCCATTGACTGCAGTCTTATCAGATTTTGCAGAAAGCGGGATGTAGGACACGAAGATTGGATAAATTTGAAGGAAATTGGATCTTGTTACTTTTGAATTGTCATTGACAGAAAACTCAGCCACCATTTTTGCCAGGGACTTATGCCTCAAATCTGGAGTAAACACAAAGCCTGAAGTTCTCATTTCATTTTAGTCTCCCTTTAAGATTTTCACCAGGAGCAGAGAGGTGACTGGGTATTGACCCAGCTCATAAGCATAAGATGCCTTATGGGCTGTAAGAATGAATAGTGCATGTAGCTCAGTTGTTTTTCTCCATAAGTGCTCATAAGCTGACATGCAGTGAACAGTAAAAGCAAAACAAATATATATGATATTTTTCACAACTGGTGTCCCAGCCTTAATGGTTAGAATCTTGCTGACTTTTATCAGAGAGTTGGTGAATAGTTTACACACATCTCTCTCACACCACGTCACTTTTGATCTCAGAGATCTGTACTTTAGTCACCTACTCTCTAGCCATATCATCCCTTCTCCAGGCTGAAGAGGCTTTCTTGGTCCTCTGACAGCAGCTGTTTCATACCTTTGGAATTGCTCCTGTTTGCTCCTCTGATCCTTCCCATTCTGCCTCTTGGAGAGGAATGAGAGATGAGATGAGGTCACATGTGGGTGTACCATGGTCTTAGTGGCATAAAAATGCTCTCCATTTTTCTCTGTTGCTTTCCTAATCATTCCTAGCACTTGATTTGCTTTTCTGACTCAGCTGATATTTTTAGGGAAGTCTCCATACTCATAGTGCAGTTTAAAGCCCCTAATATCCTAAAAATAGATGGTCCTGGTTCTCCAGCTTGTGTTAACTCCTTTGTTTCTGTGATGAATTTTGGCATACTATTGCCATTGCAGCGTTGCCAGTAGTGTTGCCATTTCAACACCTGAATGCTCAGAAGTGCCTGGTGTGCATCCTCACAGCCTGCCCTCATCCCAGTTATCTCCAGCACCAATGTATCATTACCAGTTGCCTCACTGCTTGCCCTCTTATGAGACCCCCAGGGTATATGGTGAGCACTACTGGACACAGTGAGGGCTCTTGCAGAGGTGTGTCACTGACCCTCCTCCAGTGAGAGGACAGAATGTGTAATCTCCACCCCTGTTTCCCATCTTTAACTCAACTGTTTAACTATTCCATGATAGTCCTTCTTATGACAGGATTTCCTTGTGTGCTGGTTTTGGCTGGGGTAGAGTTAATTTTCTTCATAGTAGCTAACATCAAATGCCTTTTGGAAATAAAAATATTTATTCAACGTTTAGGTTAATATAGTCAATTATCCTTAGATAAATTACCATAATATTTTAGCTTATGTAAGTTATTTTCTCCCTATGTTACACTATGTAGTACTAGTACGTGCTCCTTAGTCATGTGCCTTGTTTCTTCTGAAATACAGCTTATTTTGGTGATGTGTTCTGACAGGGGCATTACTG
Organism: Zapornia atra; assembly: GCA_013400835.1. Taxonomy (NCBI): domain Eukaryota; kingdom Metazoa; phylum Chordata; class Aves; order Gruiformes; family Rallidae; genus Zapornia; species Zapornia atra. The sequence continues at coordinate 15,113 of VZTU01000823.1, forward strand.
ACATGAGCTATGTACAATTTACACTGGGGAAAAATATATATATACAGGAGACTACAGTACAGATAAGTCTTTCTATTCTTTTCCAGGAAAATTGGTTGCTACTTTCATCCTCTAAGATCAATGAATTAAATATGGGTTCGGGATAAATTTTCTGCCTTTAGCTGAAAGACCTTCATCTGTTGCATAAGAAATTAATGCAAATTCAGTATCTCAGGTAAAGATAGAAACAATAAATCTGGCTTAGATAGATAGATATTCTTACATTCTCCAAGTGAGGGTGTAATGAATTTCCAACTGTAACAGATGTTAGTGATTGGGAAGTTTACTTTTGTTGAACAATAGCAATATGACTAAAAATTACTTTACAGATTTCAATGTTTATAATGAATGTAGCTTCTGGTGGTATATTAACTTCCTTTAAACTGTTCTTCCAAAACTCAGATCGTTTAAATTTTGGTTCCCAGCTTTTGGAGCATACAAATTGACTAATGAAGTTCCTGCTTCGTCCATAGAAATGTATAGCTATAGGTAAATATATTTATGCAAAGAGTTCTTTAAGATAAATCCCCTGAAATACACAATGCAGAACATATTTTATTCTGATTTATATCTGCAAAAGTGTTTGTGATTATGTTAAAAAAATGGTACCTTTAGGTTGTAAATTTTGTGGGGTTTTTTGAGAAAAAAAAGTGTGACTTTATATTAAATGCTGAAACGATGTAAAAGTAATTTAAAAAAATTTAGATGTCACCACTGGATATAGGAGTACATTGTACAGAACTTGAGAATCAGGGTGGGTAACCCCATCTGAAGAAAATACGGAGATGTGAGTCACTTGCCTTTGCCACACTTGCAATTCAGGAAATTTATTCCCTCTCAGCTCAGAAATTAGCTCAGCAAATCTTACAGTAGTTTTCTTAAATCAGCTCCTCAAAAAAAAAAAAAAATCTTTGTAGAAGAGTTTACATGATTGGGTCTGGAATAGAAAAAAGAAGAGAGAAAACCATTGTACAGATAGAGGAAGCAGTAATAGAGTAAGACATCAGGGGGATGGTTGGGTAGCTGAGTAGATGTTTATGTATTGGTATATTGGGAACTCTTCTCCAAATATTTAAAAAAGAAGATTCTTCTCCCCACTAACTGAAATGATTTAGAGAAGGGAAGTGGCGTGCAGGAATGTATTCAGCCAGCTAGTGATTTTCCCTTATTTAAAATATCTGTGTAATCTTATTAAACCTTCCCTGTCCCTCGAAATTTACTATTGCAATTGAAAATTCAAATTATGGTGTTGATGCCTACATATTAAAACACATTTTATGCATAAATAGGATAATTGTAACAGAATGCTTGAAAGACAGGAATTTTGTCCCTATTTATATTGCTCAGTGAAGCATAAGCAGCAGCAGTAATACTCTCAGGAAAGATAAAAAGAGTAAAAACCCATGTACCTTTAAAATAATTGGCTTTGTATTTGTGCATGCACAGCAGCCAAGGACTTAATGAAAACTTTAAAACCCTTCATTCATACAGTCTCATGGAGTGTAAACAACCAGGTAGAAGACTTTGACAGACTGCCTCATTATAGTGGTGCCTGCGCCATTTAATCACAAAGCAAACGGCCAGCCAGTGGCCTCTTACAATGTAGAATGTAATTTTTCTATTTGGAGCCCGTTTTGCACAAGCCAAACTCAATTGCTTTAGGAGGAATCTGAGACACCTCTTCCAACGCGCTTACGTTGACTCACAGAGATTTTCCTCACGACTTGGGGTGGCTATCCTGGCTGACGTTCAGAGTTGTCAAAATATTAGTGTACATCGCCAAGTTAATTTATACTAAAAACAATAGCTTTGGCTATGAAAGTTCTTCATCATTCATCTCTCTTTCTACTGTAATAGGCACAAACAAAAACCTGCATCCCTGGTGCGGCTGTTGAGAATTCTTTGTCATTTTTCTAGAATTCTGTGTTTTTCTAACATACAGGGCAAAGTTCAGGTGAAAATATGTTAAAATTGGATTTAAATTCAAGTTATATTTTAAGAATACTTGGTTTCTAATATGCTTCTAAACAAAGTGTGTTATCATCTGCATTTTAAGTGTGCAGTCTATTTGATGATGTTAGTTGAATCCATATGCAATGCTGTCGTACTGTAAGCTTAAGTTTTTTACTTTTCAGTCTTCATTTAAAAACTAGTTAATAGCAATATTTGAATATTTGCCAACTTGTAAATAATTTGTTTTTTCCTTAGTCATGAAAGTGCTCTATCTTAATTATAACACTGCATTTTAATCTTAACAGTATGATTAAACTTTAAGAAAATGTGTAATTAAACTTTCCCTGATGTGATATAATTTATAATGTAATATTCAGCAAATAGAGAGTTTCTCCTTGAGTTCTGCACAATTTTTATTAGTGGTATGAGTCAGTGTCATTGTTCCATTATATTCATCTCTGGTGAGGCTGCACCTTGAGTACCATGTCCAGTTTTGGACCCCTCACTACAAGAAGGATGTTGAGATGCTGGAGCTTGTCAAGCGAAGGGCAGCGAAGCTAGTGAAGGGTTTGGAGCACAAGTCTTATGAGTAGCAGCTGAGGGAACTGGGGCTTTTTAGTCTTAAGAAAAGGAGGCTGAGGAAAGACCCTATCACTCTCTGCAACTACCTGCATGGAGCATGTAGAAAGGTGGGGTCCGTTTCTTCTCTCAGGTAACAAGTGAGAGGACAAGAGAAAATGGTTTCAAATTGCACCGGGGAGATTTAGGTAAGATAACAGGAAGAATTTCTTTACTGAAAGAGTAGTCAAGTACTGGAACAGGCTGTCCAGGGAAGTGGTGGAGTCACCAACCCTGGAGGTATTTAAAAGCTGTGTAGATGTGCCTGAGGACATGGTCTAGGGAGAGGTGGGCTAGGCAGGGTTAGGCTGTGATTGCACTTGGTGATCTTAAAGGTCTTTTCCAACCAAAGTGATTCTGTGATTTTATGTTCTACTGCTTTTTTCTAAAGATGTAACTACAGGGCTACAAACACTACAAAGGCTGGTAAGCATAAGTAATTTTTACAAATATATAGTTTTTCCTGACCGAGAGTAGAATTCTATCCTATGAAGAACAGTTAAATAAAGTTTGTGTAAGGACTTACATACCAAAATGGCTTGTCAAAGTGAGGCTAAACATTCCAGTGGAATGGACTGAGTGCCCTACAGTTACAGCAAGTTGAAGCACTGATTACTGCAGTCATGGCATTTTCTTGCATTTGAGGTAGAAGTTTGAATCAGCACATATTTATACAGCTACAGCAGCGTCTTGCAGTCCACCTCACTGAAACTAAACGGAGCCTGCTTATGTCTACCATGATCTTCTGTATGTGAGTGTGTGTAAATGATAAAGATGAGGTAACTAGATGGACTGAGTGATGGCATCGACAGGAACCTTTTCTATAGCTACACAAGTTCCATGGCCTGAAGTGAAGTAGGACGCACAGGTGCTTTTTCAACTGTTGAAACTTCACCGTTACTAACTTGATCTTTAATATATTACTAACCTTGATCATGTGTCAGAGGGAACCAGAAAAATATATGGAGGAAGCCCTGTAGTTGGTTATAGCAGGAGAAAGAGTGTGTCTGTGAATACAAAGTGCTGTCAGTGAGATAACCTTTCTGCTGTAAAGGTGACGTGTAAAATGTGCAGAAGCTATTCCAGATCAGAGTAAATCAAATTGCTAAAGTAAGCAGGTTGCCAACTCTGCTTTTCATTTTGACTAATTAGATACCTAGCTAAAAGTCACTACAATTTACACAGTCATTTTTCCTTTGTTTTTCTTCCCTTTATCTTTGGGAGAAGAGGGTGTTCTTGCTTTAAAAATATGCTAAGTGAATTACAGATGTTATGTTCTCTTCCATAAAGCTTGTCTATTGTGAATAGTCACTCGGTATTTTTGTTTCTTCTGGAACTAAGCTTTGTAGGACAGAGCAACTAATTTCAGATACAGGTAATCAACAACTAGTTTGCTGGATTTTAACATCTACATATGTACATCGTTGCATATTATGCATATTATTAATCTTTTTTGAATGATATGTGTGAAGTACCTATGAAAGCTGATGCCACACTGTCACAGAACTTTCCACAGTGGCTCTTTGTTCTGTGAAGATTCATATCTCACAGGGTTTGGTAAAGCAATTTGTGTCATGAGACAGCAGAGCGCTGATATTTGACTAGTATCGTCCAAAGTGGGACATGGATCTGAAGAACAAGATGATTCAGCTCAGAGACTTGGGAATTTTTGGCCTAGAGAAGACAGAGGGGATCTTATCGGTGCTGATAAATACTTTAGGGGCACATGTCAGAAGGACAGGGTCAGGTTTTTTTCAGTGGTGCTCAGTGACAGGACAAAAGGCAATGGGCACAAACTTGAATAGAGGAAGTTTTAAGTAAACGTGAGGAGGAACTTCACTGTGAGGGTGGCACTCTATCTGCCTGCAAATGGTAAGGGCTTGATCATGTTCTTCTGGAAAGTTTTCCACTGATTTAAATGCAGATCATAATAAAAAGGGACACCTTTATCCCAGAGACCAAAGGAAAATTACTGAACAGTTTGAATGTTTAAAAACCAGTAAATGCGACAATTAGAGGCCACTTGGAAAGATTCCTTAAATGTTCCTTTTAAAGAAATACAAAGACATTGCAGATAGGAATCATTTTTATAAGAATTTACAGAATAATTGTAAATGCAAAATTGAAATTTCTAATTTCCAATCTGAATTAATGTCTTTAAAGCAAATTATCTGTTTTGCATGTGTTAGGAAAATAAATAATTCACTTATAATTCTCCTTACCAAGGCTTCCTTACCAAAATTCATTCCCCATGGACAAAGTTCAGTTTGAGCTATGGGTACATGTTATCATCAGTGTCAGTTAATAGGCAGAGCAAGATGCTGGTCTGTAGAGAAAATGGTAACAGCTTGAAACAACTTAGAAGGCAGAGGCAGCGCATCACCACTGGGAATTAATTCTAAATCTCTGTGTTAGGAAAATGAGAGACTTAGGGTTATTTACTTCAAAATTTTTGTTATGTTACTTTTAAAAACATAAAACAAACCCACACTCAAGATTTCCTCTGTTTTAAAACAGAAAACCAGCACTGAAATACAGGTATTTTTCACCAGGTCTGAAAAACAGGTGTTTTTCACATTTCCTGAAAATCTTTCACAGCACCTAGCATGCTGACCATGGTTACTAGTAACTAGCTAAACTAGGCAGTCATCGCTGGAGAGTAAAGTATGTGGCAAATACTCATTATCCTTCCAGTTTCATATTTAATGTTACTATAATTCCCATACAGTAGTGCAACACAATGCATTTACAAGGTAATAACTTCGTCAGTTTGCTGTTTGTATGAGTTATTGCTTATTTCAGAAAACAAAGCTTTAGCTGAGACAAGCAGAGGAAACAGGTTTGTTCACCTAAAGGTTAATAAGAAGTGACCTGGATAATTTAACCCCAAATTCTCTTTGTTACTGTCTTCCTGCTTACAGTGGTTGCCTGTGCAGCTGCTATACGGGTCATAGAAACGGCAATAATTTATTCTACATGCCAAAATGGTTCTCTGAGACTTTGAGTACAGCTACACTAATTATAGTAACTACATTTTAACTATTAAAATACTCCTTTAAGATATGAAAACGTAAGCTTTCAGGCTTAAAAAAAAAAAGGTAGTGCCATTTTACTTCCTTGTGATTTTGAAACCTAGTGGGATTAGGCATTTGAAGTTTTACTTAAGAATGTAGTCATCTTTATTCAGTGATTTAGCAGAAGCACGGTGGAGATAATACCTCTTCCACCATCCTGCCTCCTCCTGAAGCGTGGCTTTGGTGGGCTGCTTATACCAAATTACATAAGCGTCTTTCTTACACTTTTAAAATCTTCTGACATTGCTAAAGGTGTGCTAATTCCTGTCAGCTGCGGTAATACCGGACACCTGTGAGCTCAGAATTGGGCAAAGATAACCGATTCATTCTATGTAGGACACCGAGCAGGCAGCAGATGGTAATAAGCTTCAGCAACACCAAGCTGGGCAGGATTCACACCACCAAGCTACATGTGGGAAACTCAAAATCCCTTCGCTAATCCCATGAGCCAGCCATTCTCCCTAATTGTGTCTTTCCATAAGAAGATGTACTTTACATGTTCCAGTCTCAGTTGAATGAATAAACATGATTTAATGTACTGACTGTAGGATTTTACTAATCTATTTATTAGTTCCCCTTTCAAGGGAAGTTATAATGATGTGTTTTCACTTAAAGCAATTAGAATGTATTTTTAACAGGGGAAATGATTTAGATTATAATTACAGAGCATTATGCTGTACTTTTAATGATTTTGCTCTTTAGAAAAATGAACAGTGAGAATCATTTTGCATGAAGTTATTATCTTGCTCTTACAACATAATACTGACTTCCTTCTCAGGCTGTTGGGTCACCACAGCTGTTGGATCAGGGGACCTGTGTCATAGACTAAAATTAAGAATATTAATAAATATTTACAGTTACATCTCTAGTACCTGAAATAGCTCTTGTTAATTACACTATTTGAGTCTTCATATAGTTTAGAGGCAAAACCAAAGCTAAATGTGTGAAGATTTTACCACTGTTTTTTTAGACTTATAGTTCCCGGTGTTACATGTCTAAAATAGCAAATTAAATCTAGTGCTATAGCAACAAAAATCTATGAAACTCTAAAGACAAGCAGGCCTTGTCCTGTGTATTCAAGATAAAACAGAAGGTAGGGCAAGTGCATTTCTGCTCCCTGCAGTGAAGGCAAAAGAAGGCCAGAAGTTGTGTGACTCGTCTGCTTTCCAAACAGCTGGTTTACAGTCCCAGAGAACAAGTGGACAAAAGTATCACAAAACAGTAGGTGTGGAGTGTGGCAGGTAGGTGTTCAGCCTTGTGCACCCACTGGCTTGCATGTATGCATTGCTGTAATGGAGCTGGCAGCAGTACCGCGTCAATACCACAGGAAACTCTCACCCCTTTTTTCTCAGCTGCTACATAGGCTCATTTTGAAGAAGTCTGTTTGGATAAGAAGGGTTTGCAAGTGTTTTTTTCTCAAACTACATTAAAAGAAACTAGGTACACTTTCCAAATGCTGATTCTTCCGGCTGGTGTGGAAATTACTGAACTCATTGACAGGCAGGAAAAGGGAAATCCCACATTACTGAGTTCATCTGAATCAATCGTCTCTGCTGAGACCTAACCAAGAAGGAGATGAACTATTATTTTCCCCTTTAATTCTCCTAAGTTGCCTTACATCAACAATCTTTACTAGGTCCCCTCCTGTGAAAGGTTCTTTTTCTAAAAAAAAATCAAGCAACTAAAAAGCGTAAGTGGTACTGTGTTAAAAGTGAGACAGAATTGGGAAAATTTAGAGATTATGGGTTTACAGACAAGTAATTGGAAACATTGGTCCTTTGACAGTATTACATTATTGCTGTTATCTCTGCTATCTCACTCTACTTCCACTTTTTAGCAGTTTTCACTGCACTGAGTACATGATTAGAGGGTGCTTTGGTGAGTTGGGCAGTCTAATAGGGAGGAGGTTCTGAACTCTAGGAATTTCAAGCAAAGATGTGGGGTTTTCCTAGGCAGGGCAGGTGGGAAATGCACTGGGATGAGTGGAGGTGTGCTGGGACAGTTTGGACCTTAAATGCGTGGCTGAAGTACTGGGCTGAGTGCAATGAGAACAAAAATAATAGGTTTGAATGAGGTCATGGTGCTGAGCTGACACTGGAGAAAATAGGAGAGTGAGAGGATGGGGTGGGAGGAGGTGAGGCTGAGCAGATGAGGAAATAGGAAGGGTTCTGTAAATGGAGCAGATTCATACCATGCCTCAAATGTCTTCCAGACATGTTCTTGGTATGTTAAAAATAAACTTTCACTTCACTTACTGTTTGTGTTGAGGTTCTCTCATTCAGATAAAACAATAGGTTGCAAATCATGACCTTTGTGATTCACGGAATATTTTCAGCCATCACATCTGTTCTCTTTTTCCCATGTAGCTCACCATGTCTCTTTTAAAGTATCCCTTATCTGACTGACAGGTATATCTTAATTTGGTTATAGGTTCGGTTTTTTTAATGCAGGGCTTTCCTTTAGTCGCAGAAGTTTATTAAATCCTCTAGGCCTGGAATGGATGGCTGTTTAAGATGAGCAGAATGGTACCACCGGAAGCATTTGGTTATTGTAAAAATCTGTTGTGAATCCTTGAAAGGGCTACAGGACTTGAGAAAAAAATGCATCCTACCTCCTGAGTAGGTGTGTGGGTGGGCTGGAATTGTGAAGACAGGAGTTTGGAAGAGGGACAGTACGGAGGTTTGATTCAGAGCAGTTCTGTAGAAGATAAAGGAGACTCTGGAAGACAGAGCATGTGTTTAACCTGTTAGTAATTTTGGGATTTTACTTCCTATTACAAGGCTGCTATTGTGTGGACAACTTGTCAATGTGCAATATATTTTAAATGCTCTGATAGGAGTACAGTGATTAATTGGCTTGGCTGTATTGACGGCATAACAATTTGTGATCAAATGATTGTTTATTAGCTTTAAGATTTCTTCTGAGAAATACACTCTATGGGGCATTCTTGGAAAAAACATGCAATTTTAAAATTTCACCGGAGTTCACATCTCTTGCTAAAAAAGCTGATGTTGAGTAGGGTTTTTTTGCTTGTTTTAGTTTTAGTGGTATCTTCAGCAAGTACAATCTAGTTACTAATGCGGTAGCTTTCTTCCAAAGCTTTTTTGTTTGTTAACTAATAATGAAACCTATGCTGTTGTGAATATCAATTTGCTATTAGTGGTGTTTAGTAAATAATGAATGTCAGCGGTAGGCAAAGAAATTTTAAATGAACTTCATGTTTAAAATTTAGTATACCTTGTATTCTTGTATCCTCTGAGGTCTGCATTGAGTGCTACAGCATTGAAGCATGTGAAGAAGTCATTACTTATTTACATAATCTATGTTGTGCTGCAGATGATAGAAGGAATAAGAATGAAGAATAAAATCAAGCATCAGTTTTGAAGTAGTCATCCATTCAATGTTTGAAGCTTACTAGAACTAACTATAGAGCTTCTATGTTAAAATATATTTTAAAAAAACCCCATCAAATCAAAACAAAAAAACCCAAACAACAACAAACAAGCACAAACACCTGCTTGTTTTTTTAAAAGTGTTTGTGCCAGTATTGTAGCTGAAGGTATGGAGTTTTGTCTGCTTTAAGAGGGTACTTGCACCTACCTCTGTGTTTCAATGCTTGACAAACATTCCCTCAGCCTTGCTTTTCTGTCAGTGTTCAGTGACAGTAGAGACATGATGATGCTTGGGAAATTGGTGTGTTGCTATGGAAATGGCTGTGATGCCACCATCACAGTTCAGCATTTATGCTTCATTGCCAGATCCAATGCTAAGAGATAAATGAGGGAGAAATCTCTACGCTACTGTATCTACACATGGGAAAAATAAAAATAAACCAAACCTTGAGATTAATGATGAGCTAATTGATATGTTTTTAATACCTCAGGACATTTAGATTTTTTTTTTATATATATATATTTTTCTATAGCTGATCGAATTTTGGGAGGTTCTGGTTCTGTGCCTGATTTGAAGTGATCGGAGACAAAACTATTTCAATCCAGGAATTGGAGCACTCAACAGGGATGTCAAATTACAGCAGAGCTTACATAAATGCACTGTATCCTACCTTTTCTCTTCCCATGCAACAGGATGATTGTTCTCCAATAAGCTCTGAGTGCAAGTTCTCCTCACTAAATCCAAGAAATTAGCAAAGTCATGGAGAAAGGAACTAGAAGCAGTTGTGTACTTTGAAGTTTCTGTTTGGGTATCTCTGTGTGTGCAGGCAGGAGAAGGGGTTCTGTCAGGCATTTATTTTGCTTGTTTCGGAAGAACTAAGAGAACTAAGTAAAGAAATGGATGAGGACAGGTCAGTATAGCAAAACAATACAGGAGGGAAGAGAAATGGTCATTTCTGAGACTGTTACACTCCGCTTGTTTTGCTGCAATGCAGGAAATATCTGTCCTGTGGGTCTGAACAGGATCATTCATGTATGAGATGAATGATGTTTGGGGGTTGTCTACTATAGCCGCAAGAGCTGCTTCTAATATAAAATGTGTGTCTGAGTCATGACTCTACTCTGAGTTTTTCTGAATTATAATGATGATCTATTGGTCATTTCTGAAGTCGCTCTTTTGGGTTTTTTTGTGGAAAACCATCCTGGCCTTCAGCCATGAGGCCAGATGCAGCTGCCTCCAAGTAGAGTGCAGAGCTGACCATCTCACAAGGTCACAACTGCAAGTCCTTGGTCCTCCTTTTCTCTTACATGTTCTAGTTATTGCTGCTTGAATAGATGCCCTCAGGTCCAGAGGTGAAATTCTTGCTCATAAACAGGACAACTGAAGTGCCAGATTTCAAATCACTGAGGTACGAGCTGCCATTTACACTGGCAAAATTCTCCTACTCTAAGGCCTGGATCATCTGGGAGTCCTCTCTGGAGAGTAAATGTTAAGTATTTTATTCTATATGAAAAATAATTCTTCTGTGAGACAAAACAAAAAATTAGTTCCCATTTCCTTCTAATTCTCAGAAATCAAATTAGTTTCTCCAGTTTGTATTTAATTACGAAAAGTTGCTTCCTCAGGTGTGTGGCATACTTACATGTGAGCTAGAAAACAAAAGTAAGGTAAAATATAAGGATAGCCAATCTCTATTTGCATATTTACTACTGTCAGCTTTTCTTTAAGTTCTCTACTATTGGGAATTGAAATTGGAAAATGTTTTTTTAAGCTTTTTTATCACTTCTGGTACATCTGACAGCCTGCCAGTAGCTTGAAGCAACTTGCTATGTTTGCCTTCAGCAGTACTTGTAGTTGTTTAGATGAAAAATGAAAGACTCAAAATCTAGTTATTCATCCTGTGTGTCTTTACACAAAAGTTTTTGCTTTATTCATTCAGTTACCATTAATTGCAGGTGACATGCAGGATATTAGTTTTCTTCAAGGCTTAAAAGAAAATTCTATTCAATCGATAATTTACATCTGTGGAGTCACACCAGTCTCGGAACCTTAGGACTCCTGGATGGGTAATGAAAATGTTAGAAACACAATGGAGGAGCGTTTTAAGATCAATGAAGCTTCAGCTTCTAGTTTGCAAGATGTTAAGTACCTTTCTGAAATCAACAGCAAGAAGCTGATTAGAGCCTGTGGCTTCTCTAGCTAGTCTAGTGTAACCTTTGTGTTGTTGTCAAAACCTCTGCTACAGTAGTGGCAGGGCTGCAAATACTGATTTTTTTCGGTGTTCCTCTTACAACATGACATGTAAAAGAGGAGAAAAGTGCCGTTATGGAGAAAAAAACAACCTTTATTTTAAAACCCCGTATGTTGGCTGTATATGATTTCCTCTCTAAAATTTTCATATCTCCTCAGAAGTTTCATATTTCCTCTCAAAATGTTCATATTTAATGTCTGTGGAATACTGGTTATGCTCGACTGAGAGTAAAAGCTAGAAGTTTTGAACTTTCCCAGAGATGCCTTGATACAAGGATCGTGATGAAGCAATCAAAACATCAAAAACCTTTGAACAAAGAGTACCTTGTATCGTAGAAAGTAAAAAAGCACACATTTTTGTGGTAGGGGATGAAGCTGTGATCCCAGGTACAGAACCATTTCTTTCCCTTCACACTTTCAGAAGAAAGTGGAAACTATCATTCCAGTGCTTAAAATCTAATTTCTGTTCAGCTTTTGTTCAAAGCCTGGCATCTGCATGCATGTTTTGTACTGTGCTATGTTTAGACTGAAGAGATGAGGTCAGAATTTTGCGACTCAGAGGCATGAAGTATGATGGATTTAAAAAAAGAATTACATATCCTTACACCAGACAAAGCAGCACTAAACTTTTCTTTAGAAATTAGGAAGCCACAGATATTGTAGTGATATTTGACAGCTATCTACCAGGTGAAAAACATTGTTAAAAGACCCTTACTTTAGTTCATTGAGTTTTTTGTTTTCACTAAAGTTAACCACATCTAAGTGTTTTAAGAAGTCCTTTATTTGGAAGGAAAAAGTTGAATTTCAGATCTTTTTGCAGTCCTGCGAGGGGAAAGAGCTGTCATCCTAAGTTACTTCTCCCTAAAAGTGATGAAAGTCTTGTTGCTGAGGAGAAGGTAGCAATACAAGAATCACAGAATGTTAGGAGTTGGAAAGGACCTCAGAAGTTCATCTAATCTAACTCCCCTGCCGGAGCAGGATCCCCTAGACTAAATCACACAGGAATGCATCCAGGAGGGTTTTGAATGTCTTCACACTTCTTGTGATCGTACCCTCTATTCCCTCATTCAGGTCATCAATAAATATATTGGATAGTACAGATCCCAGTACTGACCCCTGAGGGACTCCACTAGGTACAGGCCTCCAGCTACACTCTGTTCCATTGATCAAAACTCACTGGCCACCTTCCTTCAACCAGCTCTCAATCAACCTCACTACTTGACCTTCCAGACCACAGGATGCTGTGGGAGACGGTGTCAAATGCTTTACTGAGGTCAAGATAGACCACATCTACTGCCCTACCATCATCTATCCACCTGGTTCTATCCTCATAAAAGGCTATTGCATTAGTCAAATGTGATTTCCCCTTGGTAAAATCATGTTGGCTGCTCCAAACAATCCTCTTACCCTGAATGTGCCTAGAGACAGCACCAGGAGTAAGTCTTTCCATCACCTTTCCAGGGATGGAAGTGAGGCTGACTGGTCTGCAGTTACCCAGGAGGGGGAATAGAAAGAGAAGACTGAGGTTGACTTGCAAAAAGCACACCGTATTAATGCTTTTTACTGTTTCAGAAGTAGACCTTGATAGAAGACTGCTTTTCTAACTTTCTTTGCTTGAGAGCCCTGCTTCCAATGTCTAGAAGTGTCAAAACCTCTTGTAGGCTCTCTGGACCAGTTTTACGCCACCTCATTGAAGTCCAATTTTAAAGAGAGTAAAGGGCAAAACTAGGAAGAATGAAAAGGCTGCATCTTTCGAGAAAGAGTTCTCCAGGTTGTTTTTCCTCAGAAATCTTTTTCACAGAAGGATATAACTAAACTTCTCTCTAAAAGAAAATGTAAACATTTAAGGTTGCATTTAGTCATTAATTCACATATTCATAGGTTCATGGAGGTCAGCTAGTCCAACACCCCTGAGTAGGAGTGTTGACTACTCGTATGTGATTTTAAAATAATTTCGGCCATCATATCAAGCTTTTGCTGTTCACAGTTTGCAGGAGTCCTCTGCAGCAGTAATGACAGGGGTATTAAAATATATTTCTTAATGCAAGTACTCTCCTATAAGACACACACCATCTCTATGGCAGCTCTAAGAAATTTTAATCACCAGGGGCAACATCGGAAAGAGTTTGAAGAACTTCTGGCAGCAAAGGTTGCAAGTGCTTATGTTTCATAACAGCATATTTTATTTAAGTCCTCTGTGCTAATCAATTTTCCACTTGGGGTGCCTACAAATTAGTTAAATTTTGACATCTTCCGGGCCTTTATTTTGAGGGTATATATTCCCCCCAGTAAAACTTCTGAGTAAAGGTATATGCATACACACATTCAGACATTTGATTGTGGGTGTGTTTTTAGAACAAACACCTGCCTACGTAAGTCACTTGCATCTCTGGAGAAGATGATGTAGTGTTGTTAAAAGGAGTGGTGTCAAGTAGAATGACATAATATGAACAGCCTTAAAGGAATTAAGTATGTGTTGCATTGTGTAACTGCAGTACGGTCTTTTATGGCCTCTGAAGGATTATTATTTTTTCTTTTTTGCAGCCTTGCTTTTCCTGAAAAAAAAATCAAAGGCCTTTTTTTTTTTTTTTAAATAAGACTCTTAAGACTAAGCTCAAAGCACAGTCTAATCCAAAGTTTGTGCTGGACAAAAAATAATGATTATCCAAGGGAATTGAAAATATTTCAGTCCTAAGCAAAATTATTTGGGTGCAAGGATTTTATATGGCTTCAGTTTAATTGGAGGTTCTTTGAAGACTTCTGAACTAAAGATTAAGATAAAAATATGTGGCCTCCTCAAAACCTTTTGATGCTGAAGAGCACAGAAAGGCAACCTGAATATATGTGGACTACTTTGTGCAAATTCTGCCAAGACAATTCTAATAAATAATTTTTGCAAGGGAGATACAGGTTAATATATCCATTAATTAAGATTAATGCTACTGTGCTTCAGGAAAGAGATTGCCCAAAAGATCAGCACTAGTATTGATCTTTGTATGTATATCTCCTAAAGGTATTATTTTCCTAAGTTTTTACTATGTTTTGATAATGAATTTTTGATAGCAATGAGCAGGACAGAAAATCATGAAAGAAACTGGGAAAACCTTCACATAGACCTCTTCAGAGTAGTTTTCACCACCCACCTTAACAACAGTGTTTTGAAGCCAAACTTGGTTCAGTTTTCTGAAAAGACTGTTGCTCTCTCTTCTTGTTTCTGTCTGTGGTCAATGAGAATACTGCTCTCACTCCCCTTTGAGATGCAGATAACTAAATAGCAAAAGATGACTGGAAAAGTTTAATATAAATAAGACATGGAAACCATCTAGTGAACAACTATGCTATTACTTTCTACTAAGACCAAGTTTAAAAAAAATTAAACCCCCCATAAACCTCCTGTCTTAAATGACTGTACCATTAACAGCTGCATTTTAATGATGTTCCTGCAGACATCAGAAACGAGAATAGGAGGATGAGAAAGGTCTGCAAAATATTTTAAAACACTTTATGCCAAAGCAAGTATTGTTGCAGAATGAAGTTTGCCAAATGTTGGAGAATAGGAGACTCAGCTATATGTAGGATGGAAGTAAACAGACTCTTCTATGTTATTGCATAGCGTTATCTCCTAGAACATACACTGTGAAACAATTACTAGTGCTAATAATATTCTTCAGTTGCAGTGCTGCTAATAATAAAAGAATGGAGACTATTCATAGTAGGAAGGAGTTCCTGTTATATGCAACAATGGAAATAGCAGTGATAATGAAAGTAGCATTAGAAAAATGTAGAATTCTGTGAAAAAGTGAAAAAGTAAAAAAAAAAAAGTTCATTATAAATATGTCTGATCTTCCACTATGAGTCAGCTCCATTTATGTAATATTTTATTCATTTATAAAATATTAGAGCTTAAATCCATCATAAGTTAAGACTGAACTCATTTAAGGTGATTATTGAAAGATATTTAAAGTCCAGCAGGGCAGGCTTAAGAAGACCTGAGGGAAAACAATAGGAAGCAGGGAGTTGTTAATTTGAAAGGTAGAGGAGCCGAAGGAGAAATTACACACTATATGCTGTCTGAAAATAATAGAGTTGGATCCTTCTAAGAAGAAATAGAACAAAAGGCTCTGCCATCAAAAGGTAAGATGCTACAGCATCCTCAATTGCTGAGTGTCACAGTGGCTGTCTTGCTGTGACCCGATGCTGTGAGTTCACTGGTGAGTGCTCCATTGAACTACCACGTCTGCTCTTTAGCAGCTCTCCCTGCTGATAGATTTGTTATATATGTTAAAAATACAAAAGCCAATAAAGGAATGTACTAAAACAAATGAGTTGGAGTCAAAGGCAGAAGTCCTTTCATGCAGGTGTTAGCTGCAAGAATTAAAATTCCCACTGGGACAAGACTCATAAATTAAATCAAAATAAAAGCTAGTTCTCCAAAGCACGATGATTGTGTATTAGCCACTGAGCACCTATGAAAAAATAGTTCTGAATATGAAATGTCTGGCATTTTTTCTCCCTGCTTGTGCTCAGGAAGGAAATTATTTCTATCCTAGTGAGCCAGCACCATAAGGACAAAAAGAAAAGCTGTCAGACATCAAATATCTCCTTGGATATAAATAGCGTGATGAGTATAGAAGGGCATCAGAAAGTATCAGGCACCTATTGCATGGCTTTCTGCAACTGTAGGGCTCGGTGACTTGCACATTTTCCCTCATTCATCTATGCTCAACACTTACCTAACTCTGTTTGAGTTGATATGTAAGCTAGGTCATTTTAAGTGCAGGCTTTCAAAAAAAAAAAAAGAGTATGTGTACCAATTGCTGCTCTGCAGTGCTTGACTTACACCTGTCCATATACTGGCAAGAGTTTAATGGTCACATAAAAAGAGTTGCTTGGATTAATTATTGGAAATGTAACCATGAATTTAGAATCCTATTTATGATGCAAATACATTTAACACTTCTATTGATGAATGTTCAGAAAATATATTGATTAACATGCCGAGACTGCTGTCAGTATGTATTGTCTGATATATATAGATGATATAAATGTAAAAAAACCACTCAAACTCTGAATTATTCAGTGAGGATGCCTGTGATTACAAAGTTCATTTATGTAATTCTACACTGAAAACTTTTTTTTTCCTTCCTTGTCTCCCCTCCCCACCCCCAAATCAGAAACTTTAATTCTAATACGGTGAAAACCATTTGCAGATTTTCCTTGTGGCTTTGTTACAAAACAAATAGGCCATGAAGATTTACTTTCTGTGGACTCTTGATCTGTAAGACAGTATGTATGATAAGCCGGTCAAGTGGAACTGTATGCATAAATTCATACCTTGAAAAACATAAGAAGTGGTCTTAATACTTTGCTTATTTCACTATTCTAATATTTTGTGTTAGAATACAACCCCGTCCCCCCCAATAAAGTTGTTAATCCATTCTCTCAGATGCTCTGAATTTATTGCATACACAACTTGGCAATTTCTTTCCTAGTTCCTGATTCATAGTATGTTCTTTCTTGTTCAGAGTTGCTATTAATAAATGTAGAGTAATCATTCTATTAAACCTTCTGGGTGTTTTCCATGAAATCTGCAGGATTTTACTGACTTTTTGCACAGAATGCTTGACAAGAAAGCTGACTTGCCATTGCTCTTTGCTATCACTGTATACTAACATTGTAACAAGTCTCCTACTTTTTAAGTCTTAAACTCTCACTCAGACTTTACAACTGAAATACAAGGATTAGCCAGTTGATAACTGCAAAGCCGGATCTTGCTTCTGGCAGAATTCATACTAAGGAGCACAGGATGTTTTTTTTCACCTTCTCTCACTCCCTTTCTTTTATGTTAGGCTACACATTACAATTTGGGATCTTGTAGCTGAGACCATCTCAGCAGTCACAGAAGTGAGCGGCACAGTTACCTGCTGCTGACCCATCTGAGCTTTTAATACTTCAAGAGAGAAAAAGGACTTGCATTAGCTAATACTGAATCGATATGTTAAACATTTGTACTCTGTATACAGTATCACAGGTTCTCTGTTTAATTTGACCAGAAGTGCTACAATTTATTATTTTTTTTTTTCCTCCTAGCCATTCCTGCCCTCAGGTGGTTCCCAGAGGACAGAAAATCAAGGTGTTTTCTATTTATATGTAGCTGATGAGAATATAAAAATAAATAGCATCGACTGGTCATTCTAATAATTTTCTTCTGCCCATGGAAATGGTTGTGAAAAGACAATCTTGGATCCTAAAAGCTCTTGAAAGCTGGTGATAATCAGAGGAAGTGATAAGGGGGATAGGGTTTTTCTGTTTAGATTTTTTTTTTCTTCCCTTCTGAGATAATATGAGTAACTTGGTGGGATGACCATATTTGCCGTAACAAAGAAATTTGTGTTTGTCCTATGAGTGTTACCAGTTTGGGTCTGAGCCAAAACATACTAAAGCACTGGCGCAGCTTCCCTTGATTTACCTGGATAAACATTGGGTGAATCTTTATAATCTTCTGGGCAGACTTTTTTGAGACCTATCACAGGTACAGTGCAGGGAATTCAGAGTGGTCTTTTGGACTTACGAAGTTTGGGTTTGGAAACCATCTGCTTCCCTTCTTCATTATTTCCCTGGGGCTGTAACAAAATGATTTCTAATCCTCAGCAGTACACATTTCCCCACAGGACATCATGGCTGGGAACGTAACACACCAGTGGTGTTTCAGTTCTTAGGGAAGCAGGGAAGCTCTTTCTTGCTAGTTTTCTTTGACTAAAAGCAGGTTTTATCTGTTAAAAATTTGCTGTTGCAACAAAAGCTGAACAGAACTGGTGTTGGTAGTTACAAGAGCTATGGGCTATAGCTTTTTCTTCCAAATCCTCTTTGTTGTGTGAAGTGTTTTCTCATCCTTTGCTTGCTTTGGTTCACATGTTTATTCAGTACAGTACTAACGCGTTGTAATAGGAGACTGGTAGCATCTTTAAGTGGAGATTTTTAGGAAGTACTGTAAATTAAGTATCACAAGAGTGGCAGAAAGCAAATCACTAATACAAATGAACAAAGTATTGGAAATATGTTTCTTTCTGTCTGCATATATGTTCTTCTTAAGCTCAGACCCAGAGGGAATGACAGTTGGATTTTGTTTGGGTGTTTGGTTTGTTTTTTGTTTTGTTTTGTTTTTTAAATTCCATCTAGTTCTTTGTGTGAATATTGCAGAAAATTTCACCGCAGTACTCAATTTTAGTATCAGTTTTATTCCTACTGCAGAGGATCCTTGGTAACTCTGAGCTTTGAACTATTTGCACTTATCCTGAGCTGTTATTTCATCTTCCTCCCCTTCAGTTAGGTTAAATGTAAGATGTAATGAAGGGGCGGACTAGCATATGTTAAAAATATGATTCCTTAACAGGGGGAGATTTAACCTATAGGTTACAGTAACACAGGTGATCAAATGCCAAAAAAATAGCACTGATATTGGGCATCCTCTTGATCATCACTATTTCTAGAGTCCTGCTCTAATCCTACTTCAGGCTTCATTTTGCAGAAAGTGTTACTTTCTATATAAAATGAATTTCCCCATAAAATCTAGCAGACATTTCATGGTACTTAAAGAGCAGTCAAAGCAGAATATATAACTTCATAAAACCCGGATACATTTCATTTGTAGGAAACCAACATGATAGATTCATACAACCTGTTACTTCAGAGGTTTATTGAAAGATATGTCATGGATAAATGCCATTTTTAGAATCTTCACTCTGTTCACTAGTACAGTGTAACAGTGGATGCTTGAAGGGATTTTATTCCACATTGGCATTTATATATTGTTTAGTTTCACTGTATTTAAACATGTTGCATACACTTCGTGCATGTGTGCATGCCTGGGACTGTGACCAGGCATGTAACCTATATATTATAGTTAGCTATAGATTATAGTTAGTTTTCACCTGCATCTGTCAGTGTGGCTAGTTTTGCAAGATTTTCTAGCTAGATGGTGAAATACCAACACTTGTCCAAGAATAAAAAAGCCTCTTAGCTTTGCTATTCTACTTCAAGGATTAATTGCCGTTAGAAATTACACACCTACATAAATATACAGTGGCACATAGATTCAGCTCACATTTTTGTTCTTTGTGGAAAGTGCTTTAGATTTAGTGCAGTGCTCAGCTATATTAAATCCCATGCAAAACACGCTGTTTCCATTTATTTTATCAAGCGAAACAACAGCATCTTGTGGACTGCGATACCTCTACTAACACAGGTTGCCATGTGATACTGGAGAGAAAAGTATGAATAGATGCAGTAAAGTACGAGCTGATGTAAACCTCAAGAATAATTTTGGATTCTGAAGCTGAATTTGAGCTTGTAACCCTCTAAATTGTAGCTGTAAAAATGATTTGAGTTTTTGTCCCTCAGTAGTATAGAACAGATGTTTGCGATTACTGTGCTATTGGGAAGGTCTGCTTTGGTTTAAGGTATTCTGTTGCATGGTTTTGATTTCGTAACACTTACTGTCACAAATGCCTGCCTTCCTAACATAAAATATTAAGGATTTGAGCAGATAGATGCCATATTTCATTCTAAGTGTGTTATTGCAAATAGTGCACAAAGGTCCGGATTTTGTTTTGTAAAGATATAAATAAGAAAAGTATCACAGTAATTATAACTTGTCTGTTTCTCAGCATTAATTCCCTTGGAGGTATGCTAAATGCCTGTAACTTTTTCAAGAACAAAGTTGTGACTGTCAACTAAATATGTGTAAAAGATACTGCATTTCAGCTTAATAACCCCATTTCTATTATTTCAATATATAGCTGTATGATTACAAACTGACAGGAGTTACAACTTTTCTTCTGTAAATACTGCTTTCAACTGCAGAATATCAAACCAGTATTTATGGTTTATGACATTCAAATGGACATTTATTTGTAACTAGTCAAACATTGTAAAAAAATAGGTATTTCCACAAAAAAACCCAACTCTTCAGATAAGTGAAACAAGCTAGCTGCTCTAGTTCGTCTTAAGAAATGTAATATTTAATATTAAAGTACAATGAAACCATAAATTGTTAGCATTTTTGTCTTATCACATGTAAAACAATACCCACACGAGGAGATACCACCATGAGTACAGATTCTGACTAGGCAGCTGTTCCTAAGTAGCTACCACACATTCAGTTTAAGTTTCATGAAATACTTGAGTTTTCTTGGGCATAATAATTTCTTTTAAAATATTGCAGGTTCCGGGTTTTTGCTGCTGGATGCCTGCTAAAACTGTTGAAACAAATTTTTCGTCGTGGTCTGTCTTGAGAGGTTTCTTTGGTAACTACTCTGAGGCCAGACATGAAGCGAGCAGCGTTAGTTTTCCTCCAAAAGAATCTCCCAAGTTAGTCTTGCCAAAACTGGGTAGGAAACGTGGAAAGCCCCCAAAAAGGGCTACTGATTCCATTTATTTATCTATCTATCTATCTATCTATCTATCTATTTATTTATTTATTTATTTGACTAATGCACTCAAGATCAGTCAGATATAAGTGATAAATTCTGCTGTTCTGCAGACTGCTGTGAAGATGGAGGACATTATTTGTGTAGGCTGTCCTTCTGTCCTTGAATTGCCCTGCTGGCAGTTCGAAGCAAAGAAACGGTGGTGATTTTTTAAGCTGTGGGTGCTTGAGAATTGGTAAAATTGTGTAACACTTTTCACAGCAATACAATGTGCAAATCTTCTCAGATATGCATCCCTTGCTCTTTTTTAAACGCAGAAAAAAGCAGGCTTTAGATTCCACTGCTAGAGTGTTTATACACACAGTAGCTTAGGAATAGTTGGAAAATTACTATGGTGTGCTTTGATTTCACAGAGCTCTCTAATAATAAAATAAATCTTTTTATGGATTACATGTATAGCCTGTGACTATAACACCATAAATTATAGTATATTATAAACATCTATATGAATCTATAATGGTATGTTATGGCAGCAGAAAGATGACGTATGTATACTATAACTGGGTGAATTGTCCCTAATCATCTCTCTCTAACCATCCTAATTCTCCCTGACTGCAATCAAGCCCACAAGGATTGATCTAATCTGAGATGAAACAGTTTGTAGCAGATGTTTCTATATTTCTTCTCTTCCTAATTTTAAATGCCAGCAGATCTGCAGTCTGGAAAATAATAATAATAATAAAAAAATGCTATCAGAATTTTTTAGGATTTGAACTATGACACTAAAATGATCCAAGACGTAATTGTTTTCTGCAGTGTTACAGAAGGTTGTATTACTAGGTTTATAAACTAGAGGTTTAACCTTGCTTTCTAATTAGGATGATGAAATGAAGCTCAAGGGTACATGCAAGGTTATCATATGTGAGGAACGTTTCCTGGTTAACACAGCTTCAGACAGCATTTTTTTATTGAAGGTATTACTAGCAATCTTTCTGGGGTGTATTTGTGGGTTTTTTAATCCTCTCCTTGCCGTTGAAACAATTTTGTTTTCATTGCAGTTGCTTTGTGGTGGATACTTAGGCAATGTTTGAAAAGGAATGTTGGAATATGCAAGAGCAGGCAGAGAGTTTTAGTCAAAAAAAAAAAAGGAAAACCTCCCAAGGCTTTTCCCATCTTGTGGTAAAGTCTTGGCTCCACATCCCAGAGTTTCTGAAAGAAGCAAGTAACTTCCTGCTTCTGAACAAGGCTAGGGGTTATTTTTGCCTCTTCTCCTGTTGGGGGGCAGGATTGATGCCTGAGGACTTCTGGAGGATCTGTGTTCTACTGCTGGGAAATGAATGAGTTCCCAGTGCTGTGGTAAAGGCACAGGAGGAGCTGGCCTTGATCCCCTGCGCTTCGGTACCATTCGCGTGGATTTGGGAGCTCGGTGCTGTGTGGGATCCTGTTCTGCCTCTCTTGCTGCTTAAAATGCACCCACTTAGTGCAGTGGTAACAGTATTGCAGTAAAGTAGGCACTGAGTCAGTACTGCTGAAGGCAGGAAAGAGCACTGTTTCTACGGCACTTCAATTTTAAAGATGCTCAGAGGGACGGCATACCTCGTTACAGCAGTACTGCTTTTGTCTTTTTGATGCAGTGTCGGAAACTTAACTAGGTGGATTGCAACATGAGGTGGTTTGGTTCAGTTTGCTTTTTTCTATTGACTTTACTCAGCAAGAGCTTATATCCTGTAACTTGTTCTTTGGCTGAGGCATGAATGGTTTTGTCTTCCCATTTTCCTCTTGGGCCTTTTTACAGATAATAGCTGCTTTTCAATTTCTCTTAAATTTTACTTGAATGCCTGACAAGTGTAGTTCCACTGAAGCAGTAAGGTGTAACCCCTCATTTCTTCTCCCTTTGCCAAAATATGCATAGAAAAATGAAAAAGTGATGGGTGTCAAAACAATGGTTAAATATGACTTTACTGTGACAGCTTATTTTTATTTTTCTTACTACCAATGCAACATTTTTTTTAATTTGTGAGTCAAGATTTTTTTTTTTAGCTCACAACATACTGCATTTCTCTCACATACCCCATTAAAAGCCAATACCCTTTTTGGCTAATAACTGGTGAACTAATTTTGAATGTTTTCATGCTTTAGTGTTTTCAGTGTATACACTGCGGATGTTGTCTTGTCTAACAGGAAAGCACTGCACATGGAAAGCCAGGGAGGAGAAATCAAATAGCCTTCCCTGCAGATAATGAGATGAAAATACAGGACCGAGTATTATTACGTAGATGTCATCCTGGGAGAACCATTTGATGAGTTGTGCTAGCAAAAAGCCCCATGGGCAATGCATTTGTGCCTGTCCTGGTCAGTAATGGTTTCTGTTAGTTACTGGGAACTGACTCACTGCTGCTTCTCTCCAGAGACAAATGTTTCTACAAATAGTGACAGAAAATTAGATGGTTTTCCAATATACCCAAGAATGTGATTGCTATTTGTACTATCTTTCGGATAGGGGTGGGGAGATTTCAGAGCATCTTAGGTTAGTTTTTGTAACTTACTTTTTTTTTTGCATTACTGAAAAAAAAGCAAAAAACAACCACTAAAAGATGGATGAAGGGGGTTTTTTTGTGTCCAGTTTGTTGTTTGTTTTTTTTTTCTGGAGTGTGAGGTGGAGTTTCTGGAATAATGTGTAGATTTGTCAATAAAAATCCCTTCTCTAAATATTGGTGATGACTGGCAAAGCTTATACTAGCTACAGCTGTACCTAAAAAGGAATGTTAATCTCAAAAGCATTTATCGTGAATGACTAGGAAAAGGCTTTAGAAATCTGTGGAAAATGAAAAGTCATACATGCGATTCCCACTGTAAACCAATTATTTTAAAATCTTTTAGGAAAAGGAAAAAGGCTTTCTTCTTTCTAAAAAAACTAATTTAGCCAATGGATTTCCTGTAATATGCCTTTTAATGGGTTTATTATGAACAACAATAGAATCGATAAAACAGAACTGTGTGATATGACCATGAAGAATAATGATACATTCAGAGGCCAAACTTTTGCATATATTACACAAGAATATTAAAAATTTAAAAAAAAAAAAAAAAAA
>VZTU01000823.1:38976-61638 GCA_013400835.1 Zapornia atra
AAAAAAAAAAGAAGAGCATGCTGGAAAGGTGAGCTGAGAGGTGAGTTAAGCAGAAGTATGAAAAGAAGATTATGCACCGATTTCCATCATGAATTAATCTATTGCAGTGTTTCAAGTAAAATATAAAAAAGGGATTTCTAAAGATTAATAGAAATAGAGCAGCACTGGAAGTCAATTTCTCTACAGGAAAGTTTCAGAAAACAATTTGAGGATGGTAAAGTTATATTGTTCCAGGTCTGAAATCCTTTTCTCTTGCTAACGAGATGAGGCTACTCAAGAGTCCATCCTTAGCAACAGAGGCTATTCTCCCCTGCAAGCTTGCACACCGTAGTGAAAATCATTCCCTTATGATATTGCAAGGGACAGCTGAATCAGTTCTCACCCGACCACAAGTGCACTGAGCTTCTGCCATCACTTACTGATATTTAGTTGCACAGGTAGTAAGATCTGGAGGAATTTTTTTTTTATTATTATTATTGTTGGTTTTTTTTTCTTTGCCCATCTTGTAAAACAGAGAGAAAGGGTGTTGAAAGAAGTTCTGCTATACCATGAACTCAGCAGGTAATTTCAATAGAATCCTTATCAGGTTTGTCCTGGACAAGTTTTGGTCCTTCTAATTGATACTTTAATAAGAGGAAACCTAAACGTAGCATGTGCTTCATGGTATCTTTCTGAATTTCTCTGCAAAAAAAACAATAGAATCTGGTTAAACTTTGGTGTTTGCCATTGATACATATTTTTCAAGTCATATTTGCTGAGCAGTGAGTGGTCATCCAAGAATGCTGTAAAACTGATTAAACAATCAAATATTTGGCATTTCTTCAACTGTTTGTGTGAGAAACAGACACTTAAATCTCACAGGAAATATTAAATATTATGGAGACAACACTGTGGTGGTTCTCATTCTCTCTGTTGTTAAAGGGCTGATGCTGATTTCTTTCACAATACCTACCCCAATTATCTGAGGACTTTAGAAGTCTTTCAGAAGTTTTGATTACAGCCAATGGCATCCTAAACTAGGCCAGGGATAAAAGCCTATCTCACAGTTTGTGAATAATTGAGCAGGCTCCTGTATAACAATGAGGTGCCTTATGAAAGGCAAATGTTTGTTTGCTGTATGCTCACATCTGCACCTATTTATTCATATGCTAATGCTTTTTCAAACACTGATATACAGACTGGCTGTTGGCGTAATCAGATAAAGTGCTTCTGAAATGCAGTGGAACTGTGTATGTTTATACCAGCTTTAAAGTGATTGTAGGTTAAAAATATAAAATCCAAATGCAAGGATGCACCTCGGTGTATGTACGTACCAAATTAGGAGCCTTCATTCAACCGCTCCATTCTTCACTTCTCTCCTTAAAGGTCTGGTAAAAACAGATGCCAATACATTGAAGCAGTAACAGTGTTGGGGTAAAACTTACCTCTAACTATTTGCTGTTCTCTTTTAAAAGCAAAGGCTGTTCATTCCCGCAGTCTCAATGCTGAAGCCTTTGAATTCACCCCAATGCAGAACTTTGGGAGAAAGGCATCTTTAAAAATAACTAGCATCTAGCCCTCTTTGAGGCACAATTTAAAGCCCCAACTAATAAGAGTACCAAAGCCTTCCTCTTGAATTTTGTCAGTTCAGCTGATAACCCTCTGTCCTGGTTTGGGCTAGGACAGAGTTAATTTTCCCAAGGAGACAACACAGGTGAGCTGAGCTGGCCATGGGTGTTTTCAAGCCCACTTCCACACTGTCCCAGATTGATACCCAATGAAAAAAAAGACTGAAGTTGTGATTAAGGAGACCATGCTCGTTTGTCACCTGAAGCATTTGCTTTGGACTGCGCCACCAGCTGTCCAAAATCCAGGTGTATTCCATGGCTGGGATAAAACCTGCCATCACTGATGATGAGGACTGTAGGTTGATCTGTTTTTCTAAATAGGAGAGAGTGATGACTGTAAATCATTAAGGCCAGATAATGGAAATAAATCAATAAAAGTTTTGAAATCATGACAGTGGTTTTTACCTTGCTAAAGAACTTCTTAGGAAAAGACTTCCCTCAGAGGGAGAGAGATTAACTGAAAATACACATAGACCAAAAAAAAAAACAAACCACCAACCCACAACCCAGATCGCAGTAGAACCAGGAGTATGACTAAAAGTGACACTTTTATTAAGCGAATAATTTTTTCCCCTTTGGACTGTTGTTGCTATTGCTTTTAATAAGGTCAAAGTAGTGTGAATATCCTCTCTATGTGTGTTACCTGCAAAAGTGGAGCTTCTCACACTAACGTTGTGAGGAGTAAATACGGGTTAATCAAGAGATAACTGTGCTATAGCTTTGGTAAAATAAGTGGCAACACTGACAGGATGTTATTTGAAGAAAGTACTGTCTAATAAAGTTGGTTTATGATGTCCCACAGTGTAATGTCATATTTTTTTAGGAAATATGATACTGTCTTTAGTTTCTCCCAGTTTAGGTGAAGTAATTTCTGAGCTAGGAAGTACAGTTGTACAGTTGCCACTTTGCAACCTTAGTAGAAAAAGACTTAAATCTTGCGTGCTTTTTAAGAGGTATACTTGTGGAGAATTTCATTACGTGCTGTTTTCTTCCAAGTCTTCATAATTAAATGTACTGATACTGTAGCCTAATGATAGCTTTTTTAATGGAAACATTTATTTTGACTGATAACATTCATCTGAGATAATACAACAGGATAGTGTAAGTACTATTATATCAGAATGTGATTAATTAAACTTAATTATTTTAATAACAGTATATTGTTTATACTCAGTTTAGACAGCATCACACTGAGGGAAAGACTCATTTTATCTCTCCCTCCTCATGTTTTCTTGTTTGTTTTTTCAATGGGAGATGCATTTGATCTGGTCCAAATTAAATAGTACTGTACTACTTGTGTTACGTCATTAAATTCTGTAGAATGTGTGAAGAAATAAGGCTCTTCTTTTCAGAAGAATAGGATTTACTAGTATTGTAGGGTTTTTTTGTTTTTCAGTGTAACCTTGAAATAACAACATAAAATTCCATATGGTATTGTTTATAGAGCTGTGCAAGTACTGAAAAGGAGAACGAAGTAAACTATTTTCATAGATTGTAAAACTAGATTAACATCTAATCCCTCACTTGCATAATACAGTCATGGGGATTATCCTTAATCAGTTTCTCTTTGAACTGCAAATGAATTCTTATTTGATAATTCAATCCTGATTTCAAGTGTCTGGTTATGCCAGTACCACCAGAATGCGTGGTAAATGGTCTAATAAAGTACCCTAGTTGCTTTAAAATGCATTTTAAGCAAAATCTAGTGTGCTTCTCATTAAAATGAGAGGATAATACTGTTCTGTTTTCTGAAAGATTTTAGTTTTTACTACATGTTCCCCAGCTTTAATAATCTGCATTGTTTTTTCCTTAGATAAACTCTGAAGTAAGTGAGAGAACTAGATGATGTTGTCCAGCAGTGGACACTTTGGTGCTTGTTTCAACTTTTTTTTTCTTTTGGAGTGGCTTCTGGAAGTACTTTCTCTGATGACAGCCTTATAATTCTTTTCATATTCAGAGCTCATGGATTTGTTCACATCTCAGGAATTGTCAAATTTGGCATGCATGAAGGAAATTGGAGCAAGAAAGTCTGCAAAGTACTGACAATCAATATGTATAAATTTGAGGAATTGGGATTACTTCTATAGAAATAAATGATGTTTGGAATTTTCCAGGCTTTTAAAGTATTGCCATTTTAAAATCTCTTCCTACATCAGTTATATAGCTGAATGCATTTGTGATACTGTCCACCTTTAAAGAATAGCTGATATAAACCATTGATTTTGTTTGCAGATTTTCAGGCGCTGCTGGTTGGTTTTCAAGAAGGCTTCCAGTAAAGGACCCAGGAGACTAGAAAAATTTCCAGATGAAAAGGCAGCATATTTCAGGAACTTTCACAAGGTAAGCCATGCCTTTCTTGTGAACTGAAGCATTGCCTGCTTGCCTCTCTTCTTTGGGAAGACTCTGTTCTTGGTGTGTCTTGTTTGCAAACAATACAGTGAGAATTGGGTTGCAAACTTAATCCTGACACTAGAAGCTCAGTAAAATGCCTGTAGATCTCATTGATGCAGGTGACCTATCAGAGTTCTTTCCGGATGAGCACAAAAATCCCAATGTGTCTCAAGTGACATACCGACTTACTCTTTTTTTCCTTAATCGTCAGTATTTTGGATATGTATAAAATTGGCCGCTTAATCAAGTTTTTAACCTTAGTTATTAACTAAGTATTGCAAAGATGCTGAAAATGCTAAATGTGCTGGTTGTGATGGCGACATGTTTGAATAGGTAACATTTTTGCCAGAACTCTTCAAGATTTACAATCTCTGTCAAAAGCGAGGATTTTTAAAGGTAAAAATTCAGGATTCACGGAATGACGTTTTCTCTCCTTTCTCTGTCACTATCAGTTGTGTGATGGAAAGCAAGATATTTGAGCATGGGTTTTTCATTCTGTCTTGTAAGTTACTTTTATCAGCTTCCCATGGCATGCAGTAGACTTCAAATTAGCTAATCCTAAAATAGGACTGTGCTTGTACTATTTTCTTCTATGCAGTCACCTTTAGCTTTATGTCATATCAACGCTAGATATTAAGTTAAAGCTGGCAAGTTGAAACACTAAGATGACTTAGCCAAGGTCAGAGGTCAAAGTGTGAAAGAGTGTGGATGTAAGTCTAGAACTCTTGAGAGAAGTCTAATGCTTTTGATCTTGAAATTATAAAATATCCTTTAAGTTCCAGTAGCCTCTTGGTATCTTTACATGAAAAATAAATATATAATAAATAGCATGCAATTATCCTGTGAACATTTTCTAAGAAAAAGAGCCTCAGTAATTTCGTATTGCCAAAAATCCAGCTTCTGATTTTGCTACCTGGGTTTAGGTCAGACATGTACTAGATACAGGATGAAAGTATAGGGCTTTGGGGGCAGCATTTGGTGGTGTTAAAAATGTTTGAGTGTGTTGCTGCCTGTAACATGCTTTACGTGTAAGAGGATACAGGAACACTTTTTTACATGTCAACTGCTGTCACTGCAGAAAAATCATGTGAAATGCAAGAATCATTTGAGAAGCTAAAAAAGTGGCATAAATACAGTTGCATCTGCTTGTTGTACTACTGGTAGAAGTGTGGCTCTTCATGTATACCGTAAGAAAATGGAAAGGGTATTGTAGTTATTTTTCATCTCTTTTTTTTTCTCCCCCATTTATTCCACTCCTTTGAGGTGGAGAGGAGGAAGAGAAAGCAGTGGATACTCTTTCTAATTTTAAAGTATAGTGGGTTTCTGGCTGTAGAGAACAAATGATTGTATCCATTCACTTGTGTGATACACATTTTTCAAATAAAGTAATTAAATCATTTCTAAAGTTATCAGAAATAGAAAACTTTCTTCTTCTTGGACTTGATTTTTTTAAAAGGGTATTTTATTATTTCATAATGATTATTCTCCTCAATAGCCTCCATTCTGATAAATTAAATAGTGGCAAAGTAGAAGTGCATGTGTTGTGAATAGTCATCGAGTGTGACTATTGAGGGAACTGTGAAGGTTGTTAAGTGCGCAGATATAGTCATTTGATTGCTGATATTGAATCAAAATATCCTCATTCCCTTTCTTTCTTTCTTTTCTAGAGCTGTTTACTGCTTTGTCATATTTTGAAGTAGTTCAAAATGCGTGTTTACTGCTATCCAGTGCAAACTTTTAGCCTTGTGTTGAAATTTGGTTTCTTTAGTCACAAAATATAAGGAGAGTATCTGATATGCAAAGTTGAAGGGTAACTTTGAATTCTTAAGAATCTATGAAAAAATGCATTAAATATTGAAGAAATGAAAGACCTGGTGTATTTCTAAGGAAGTTTAAAATAAATGTTGCAAGCCTGGCCCCTTAGGAAAGGACAACATGCTTGAGCGGGTGAAAGGCTCTGATCACACACTGATATTCACTTAAGAATACGTATGTCAACCCTGATATCCTTATTTCTGTGCAATCTCTTTATAACTAGTACGAGAAAGGGGATTGAGCACAGAGGGACCCAGAATGTACAGGGATTCTCTAGAAGCTCATGTCCTTCCAACCTTCAGGTTGGTCTAAGTTAGCTTAGGAGAAAGTCAAGGAGTGGCACATTGTCATGGTTTTGCCCCAGCTGAGAGCCAGGCACCACGCAGCCACTTGTTCTTTAAGGGGGGGTGAGTGGGTTAGAATTTATGGAGGGGGAAAGGGAGGGAGAAGAAAACCCAAGAAACCAAGCCCTCACAGGTTGGGATAAAGATAGTTTGCTGGGATAGCAGAAAAATAAATATAGTAATAACAACAGGACTTATAGCAAAATACATGAAACTGGTGCTATACAATGCAGTTTCTCACCGAACTGCATAACTCAGGCCATACAGCTCAGAGCTGTCCCAAAACCAGACCATCCCTAAAACCACGTGTCCTGGAGCTGCCTGCTCCTTCCCACAACAGCCCTCCTTTTAAGCTGAGCATGACGTAATGGGCATGGAATACCCTCTTTGGCCAGTTTGGGTCACTGGTCCTGGCTGTGTCCCCTCCTTTCTCATTAGCAGGGAAATACGAACAACTGAAAAGTCCCTGACTGCTTGGCAACAACTAGAAACATCAGTGTGTTACCAGCACTGCTCTCAGCCTGACTCCCAAGCACCGCATTCCATCTGCTGCTAGAAGGAAATTAACTCTATCCCAGCCGAAACCAGGACACAGAGTCTTAATACATTGCACAGTGCAGATTTTCAAGCTTTCTCATGTAGAGTTATAGAAGTTATACAAGAAGTTATAGAGTTATAGAAGTTATAGGGTTATAGAAGAAAATTTTAGCTCTCAAGTGGAAACATAACAAAAATAAATCTCTTTTTTGATTTACCTGCATTCAAATCAGTATTGATGATCACAAACAGTATCCCAGTATAACTAACTCATCAAATTCTTTATCATCTCCACTTTTCAGTCATGTTTGAGCTTGAAATGCAGATAAATCAAATTCCTGTTTAAAGCACTTTACCTAGATGACTGTATAACTCTTATGCGATAAACCTGCATAGTGGTCAATGTAAATTATAGAGGGGGCTCTATTGCCAAAAAACAAACAAAAAGAAAGCCCCAACTAATCACCAAAACAGGACTGGTAGTGCAAAGCTGAGAAATAAAAAGAGATTTTCTGGTTTATGTATCCAAAATAGATTATTTGTTGATTAATGTGCAAATCAGCTGATCTCTTTAGAAAAATGTATTCCCCATCCCCCTCGTATCCAGACAATATGTGAGTTCATTATTCTCTAAATTCTCTAATGCTGTTGTGCATTGCTTTAGTGTTTGGGTGGGGTTGGGGTTTTTTTCCTAATTATTTTCTTATTATAAATAACAGTAATGACTTGTCCTTATAGACAAGTGCCTCCTGACAGTAACAGTGAATATTACATTCATTAGTCAAAACATGACCTCCTCCGTTCATTTCAGTTTCTGGTATCAAATTAAAACTTCTCATTACTGTAAATTTAGATCATTACACTCTTGCTCAGGTAAGTTTTAGCTTACCCATACTGTTTTCCCTTGAACGTTCATGGTAGAGGTTGTGCAGAGCATCTGTGTTTACTCCCGTTACTCCAATGAAGTGGCAATCCCAGGGGTGGGTATGTTCCTGGGAGCTGTTCCTACACTGTCACAAAAGACCAAAAATGGACACCATGGCTTTACCCAAGTTAAAAGAGGGCATAAATGACAAGTGTTCTCATTTTGGTAAGAGAAGATAAAAGGTATGTAAAAAGTGAAAGTCTTTCAGGCTTTGGAGGCATGCTGGTTAGCAGTACCAGTGCCTGTTACCTGTTAGAAGGAGGAGGCAGGAGCATTATGGGAGGTGAGCATGGCTGAGCAGCAGCATTAAGGTTACTAGAAATGAGAGATCAAATTTCAACTAGAAATATACCCAAATAAACTAGAAAGCATTGCACAGTTGGCCAATTAATTATTAAAGCAGAATTAGAAAAAGCAAAGTAGAGCTTGAAGAGCAGCTGACCAGAAGGGCTAAGACTGGTTATAAATCTAGATTCTGACCCATTGGGAGCAAAAGGCTTGCCAGAGACCCTGTGCATCCAAACGATAGAGTATAAAGGAAATGTGCAAGAAAGAGTAGCAAAGTGTGGAGAATGTATTTGCTCAGGAGCCCAAAGGGAACTTACGGGTGACATAGAATTACTAATGGTAGTCCATAAACTCTAAAATGGGAAGCAATAGATGTGGATTCTTCCATTACTTGTAAAATCTTCCATTAACACATGCTTCTCTTTTACTATTAAGGTAGATTACCTTCACAAGAAGTGAAGGTGCTTTGAATTGGGTCTGTTCCTGGCAAGA
This sequence comes from Zapornia atra, assembly GCA_013400835.1. Lineage (NCBI taxonomy): Eukaryota > Metazoa > Chordata > Aves > Gruiformes > Rallidae > Zapornia > Zapornia atra. The sequence continues at coordinate 47,376 of VZTU01000823.1, forward strand.
TATAGCTGTCTTTGGAGTAAGGGAAGGTTGAATGTGTCAATGCTGGTGTGCTTACCCTTCAGGTAGATAAATCGGCGGTGCCTGGTGTAGAGTTCCAGACTTGCAGTTTTAATCCCCCCAGTATGAGAGATTGTTCTGTTAAGATTGAGTCAACAACAGTGATCTCTAAGGTTTTGAGTTTTAAATTAGCAAGATTAAAATAGGATGATTTTTAGAATTTTATTTTTTTCTACTATTGTATTCAGTTATCATGTGCTTTTTATATATCCACAAATGCAAAATAAAATTAATTGCACAACATTTTAGCAATGACTTCTGATAGTCAGAAATATATATGCAGCAGATGGTGTTAAGCACATGACTTATATCTGTCCGCAAAAGTATATAATAATCAAGAAAAAGAATAGCAGTAGCCTGCTAATTGTAATCTACTAAATTAAATTTGTAGCCAGCACTACATAAAGGGAGCTACATTGCACTTCCTTTTTCACTGCTTGATTGTCTTGAAAAAACTTTTGGGATGCTAAATGCTAATTTCAGAAAATGGTGATTCATGAGTAGATGAAGCACTTAAAAACATGGTTTAGTGGTGGACTTGGCAGTGCTAGGTTAGTGGTTGGGCTTGCTGATCTTAAAGCTCTTTTCCAACCTAAATGATTCTGTGATTCTATGATTCAGTGTTTCTTTGTAACTCAATCCCAGTGATTTATGGAAAGTTCTTACATCAGCTAGAGCAGCTTCTTCTACAGTTCTTGGCAGTAAGATCTCCTTTTCACGTGCACACACAAGCACACATCCAGCATTTCTGTGGTGAGTTCGTAGTCCTGTTTTATTAAAAGCAAGAAAGGCACAGGTTCTTTTTGTTTAAAAGCTCAGTATGCAGTAACAGTAAGATATCTATTCCTCTACAACACAGTTGCTAGTATCTAGTTAAGATGGCCTGAAACCATGGGGTGGTTATTCACTTCAAAATATTTCAGTGAATTTCTGATAATTTTGAAAAGCACTGAATTTTACCAGAGTCTTCTATGTGCTAGCCCGTATTTTTCTCAAATGTAATTGCAACTCTAAAATTAAAAATAAAATATTTGCATGTGGAAGCATTGTCATAATCCTGGTAAGAACTTCCTTCTCATTGATTCCACCTACGCTGTGGCCTTTGGGTTGTTTGATGGCTTGTTGGTTGGTTTTTTTGCATTCAGTATTCTCTGTCCACTGCGGGGTTGCCTAAATAAAGATTCTTATTGCTAAAGAAATGTCAACTAGCCTTGTGTTTAGTCTAGTTCAGTCCAAAGGTCCTGCTTTATTATGGACTCTTTCAGCCTCTTGTGTTTCTCATGTTCACTGCAAATCAGAAATCAAGTCTCCTTATGGACATCTGTGATCTGGGGTGCTGCTGTTATTAGTCAGGATGCTGCATTGCTTCAGATGCAAAGGTATTCTCAAAAGGAAGATGGATAAACATCTATCAAAATGTCATCTTTTTCCCACAAAGAATCAAGAATTTAACAGTTATTTTCAGTAAGTGTTTGTTCTTTCAGGTCAAAAGACATGCACAGATGTACTCTACGTGGTTTTTACACTATAATTTTGCTGAGTCTTCCAAAGTACAGATAACTAAATTTTACTGAAAAATATGTATCCTTATTTTTCACCATTTTTAACATGCAATGCTCTTCAAATATTTGTTTATATCACTTTCAAATAATACCTTGTCTTCTAGCAAAATCATCTGGTTGGTATGGGAAGGTTAGAAAGGACATTGGTTTCATGGGCAGCTATTACTTGGCTGATGAAATTAAAATGAACCCTATTTAAATGAATAACTGTTAGTAAAATTACTCACTTCTGTACACCAAACAATAAGATTTGTAGTAATTATCAGATCCCTCTTAAAATATAGAAGTATCTGAACAACATAATTGTTCAAAGCAAGTATTCTATGCACCAAAAAGCAAATTGCAGGAGTAATTGGAGCTGTGCTGGTAATAGAACTGTTAATAGAGTCTGAGCACAACAAAGGGCAGCATGCAAACTAATAAAACAAAATCTCTTTCTGTATTAAGGCAGTATCTTCTTTCCTTAGCAACGTAGCAAAGATATCTACAAGCTGAGCATGCTGACAGGACTTAGAATTCCTACAAGCATGGGCCTAAAATGCTTAAATGACCCTATGAGTATCCTCCTGTGTAGCACTACTCATCCTTCTAAACCTTGAAGGCACAAAGTGTTAATTATGAGTGACAACTGACATGGTAAATAAATGATATCAATGTATGGCTTTGAATTCCTCAGCAGTGGCATCAGTGGCTGAATCTTAAGTATCAAGAAGGGAAGAAGCGATGGGAAAAGTAAACCTCTTGGTCTCTGCTGCCAAGACAGAGCATCTCCCGGACACGTTAGCGGTGGTACTTATATGAAGGTCCACGTATTCTTATTGCAGTAAATTCATAGCAGTACTTCAGTGTGTGCACAGCTTTGCAACAAAAGGGGCAGTTAAAAATCAGCCGTTTAAATAGGAGTCCGTATTCCTATTATATTGTATTCAAAGAAACTGGAAGACTGAGCTTTTTACTGTAAAAAATATTATTGGATAGAGGAGGAATGTTTAAACATTTTGGAGGGGCGAGAGTGGGGAGAAAATAAATTTTATAATTTAACACTTCCAAAAAGTCATTGACCCATGGAAAATTTCAAGGTGAAAGGGACCTCTGGAGTCCATCTATTTCAGTCTCTTGCTCAGAGCAACACGACTCACATCACATTTCTCATGGCCAGGTCCAGTTGGATTTTTAATATCTTCAGAGATGGAGACCCTGTGACCTCTACAAGCTAAATTCTGAAGTCCTGTACCTGAAATCTAACAACCCAAAGCAGCAAAAGAGGCTGGGGGCTGAGTGGCTGGAGGGCAGGTGTGCTGAAATGGCTCCAAGGGTCATGGTAGGGAGTGAGCTGAGCCTGAGCCAGCTGTGTGTCATAGCAGTGATGAAGGCAAGCCTGGGCAGCCTGAGGAGGAATATGGACAGCAGACTATTAGACTAAGGACTCTCAGCTAGGAATCTTCTCTCTACTGAGTGCTTGGTAAGCCATACCTGGAATATTGTGTCCAGTTCTGATTCCCTTGTTTTTCTATTCAAAGAGACAGTGAAGAAACTGAGAGGATCCAGCAGCAGGCCAGTGAGGAAACTGGAGGTTGAAGAACCTGACATAGGAGGAAAGGTTGAAAGAACTGGGTTTGCGCCTGTGAAGAGAGAAGACTCGGTGGGGGGTTTTAAGCACAGCCTTACGGTTTTGATGAGGCAGCTGAGGTGGGAAATAGAGGTGCTGTTTTCTCAAGGATGAGCAGGGAAAGGACAAGAGGCAATGGACAGAGGTTGTTTCAGGGGAAATTAGCTGGATATAAGAAAAAAAAAAAAGCCATCAGAACAACTAAACATCAGAGCAGGCTGACCAGGGAGGTTAGTATTTCCTCACAGGAAATCTTGAAGACCTAGCTTGGCAGGGCCCTGTGTAACCTAATCTAAGGCCCTGCTTTCAAGGTTGGATCAGATAATCTCCAAGCATCACTTCCAACCCACAGTTCAATGACCTGTGAAGTATGTGACATTGAAGTTGGTGCAAGTTCTTGATCCATCCCTGTGCTGCTTGTATTGTGTCAAAATGGTCCTACCCTCTCATGAGTATATTTCAGCTATTTCTAGTGATGGAAAAAAATAGTTAATCTTCCTAGTGTCTTTTAAAACAGCCTCTAGAGAGCATTTCTTTGAAAAACTTTAGTGTTACCGCTTTATAGTAGAAAATGTGATGGTTTGTGTGTCAGTTATGGATATTCTGTTTTTTGCCATGAAAATCTAGCCATGTTTTGGCAAAGTGTACAGCCTTTGCAAGCCTGTACTTCATGCATGTTTGTAAGAAACACTTCTGAATTTGACAGCTAAAATGTCTCGTGTCATCTATAGAGCTTTGTATATAATGGAAATTCAAATAATTTTTCTCTCTTGAGTAATGAAATATGCTCCCTCTAGTTCTTTCAGGGCTACAGCCTGACATTCACTCTAATAGCTACTTGTCATTTCTGAAGACTAGTAGGGGTCAGGTGTTTGAGATGAGATCATGGAGCCATTCTCAGTATGTATATCTTCTGGCACTTAGGTAACATGGAAAGGGAAATTGTTGAATTAAGACTTAGAGAAGAAATAGACTTAGAGAAGAATGCCAGAGAGTGGGAGAAAAATAAAGGAATAAATGTTCCAGCATGCTATGAAAGCACCTTATCAATTAGTTATCTAGGAGAAACACCAAAGGCTTCTGCCAGACAGAAAGCTGTCTGTTCAAGAAGTTGCTATGAGAAATGCTACAGGAAAGAATGGGGTGGGAAGTTGGTGAAGAAAGTCTCTATTATTAAGGGTAAACTGAAATCCATTTTAGTTGACTTTGTACAAAAGCAAGGAGACTGGTGTAGAAATAAAAATGTGCAATGAAAAGGAGGTGGACAAGGAAGGAAAGAGTATGGACGTTTGCCTCATTGTCTCTTCAGTTGTATCTGGGTCAAAGAGATATATTTGCCTGCCCTGGTTGTGTCTGGGGCAAAGAGTATCAGTGCAGCAGGACAGATGCACATTAAGAAAAAACAAGAGGGATTGTTCTGATTTTTTCACAAAAGCAAGTTGCTCTCTGATAACTCTGCCCAGTGTTTCAGGGGCTGGGAGATGTAAGCTTCTCAGACACTTCCCAGGTGTGGCAGGTTCTGGAATAGGAAGAACCTGTGTTTGGAAGCGAGGGTTTCAGTACCAGATACCCAGATGAAACTGAGGGATAGGTACTTCTGAGAGACTGGAAATAAGGTCTCTGAAGGAATTCCTCACTGATGCTTGGGAGGAAATCAAGAAGATAAAAGACTATATAACAGCTGGGTTCTGCGGCGGAGATTTGCACTAAGCTCCCATTTTAATGCAAGTGGTGTTGAAAAGCTGAATCCTGGATATCTCAAATTCAGGTGGAAACTTTATAGGAGATTTTTTTTTTACTTTCTTTTTTTTTTCACGATACAATTTCTTTGTTCCTTCCCTGTCAATATAATCCACACCTCTCGGAAGTGCGTAAGTTGTGAAAGGAAATTCGTATTTGTGAAATCATCTGTGTGAGATACACTTGTGTGGTGACCATTATGGAAGAACTCTTGAGAGAAACCAGGATGTAACCAGTATACCATTAACTTGGAGAAACAATATGAAGTTATGAGAATCCAGAATAATTTATAAAGTACCTATTTAACAAAATGGTGTTTATAATTTATTCTGAGGTGAAAAATAGCAGTGAAAAATCAATTACAATCATATAATTAAGACAATGTGTATCGTAATATGTATAGAAGGTATGCCAATAAATGTAAAGTTATTTATTTGTGTTAACATACAGAGATCAGACTCAGTGTGGTCCACTGCCATACAGACAGTAGGAAAATGGACGAGACTTACGGTCAAATTAATATTTAAGTCTTCCTTTCCTGGCCCTCAGCATTTGACTCTGCATTTGTTTTTTATTCCAATATTATTTGTGTCTATTCTCAGTATTTAAGCATAGAAAATAAGTATACTACATAAATAATAAGAATTCATGATGAAAGCTAATGACCTGATTATCTCGCCTGCTCTTTATACCACTGATAAAGAAATGTTATGTGAGGATATTGGGTTTTTTTTCTTAATGATGACCTTTTCCCTTGAAGCTACCCTGAATTGTGTCTGTGTTGTTGGAGGAATGCTTACCGTTTTGATGTGGCAATGGGAAGAGGCATGGTTCCTTGTGCCGTAGCTATAAATGAAAGAGACAGGTACAACCATTGTGTTGTGTACCAGGAAGGGTAGACAGGTTTGTCACCATAATTTATTTTCTCTTAATAAAGGGAGATGAAATATAATAAGGTTTATGCATACCAAGTTTCATTTAAGATTTTGATTTGCTTATAGTAAAGGGAGATTTTGCAACATAAATAAAAAGCAATTTATTATGAAAATTGGCACAAAGCTATCTAATTTTTACTTCTTCATAGAAGGAAATTTGAAATTCAAATCACCCTCTGATGAAGGTTATTAAAAATGCATTAGAGTTGAAAGTGTAGCTGTATGTAATTGTCATAATAGATATTCAAAATTAATTTATCCCAAATGACAATTAAGCTAAAAGAATTTTCAAATTATCAGCTAACAAATTTCAGTTAATTTTAGAAGTCAGTAAAGTGAAAAGACTTCCAGAAGTTTGTTGAAAAATTAAAACTATCTCTTAAAAAAAAAAAAATCTAAAACAACAGTTTCATTCCCGTGTAGAATCTTTAATTTTCTTCTTTTTCAAATTACTGAACATTATTGCTGCCCCCCCCTTCCCCCCACCTCAGGTTTTCTGTATTGCATTTTTCTCTTTTACATTTTTTCCCAAAGAGTGCTGGACCACTTTGAGTGTATGTGTACACACGCATGTACCAGCATGTGCTGAATTAAGGCTAATTTAAACTCATAAATTTTCTTTCTATATCTGTCTTTTCATCTAGTTGATGTATTTTTCTGATGAGCATTAAAAATCTCATAGGCAATGTGGTGCTATTAATACTGGAATGGCTTTAATTTATATCTTTATATTTAAGAAGAATATCAAAATGCCAGTTTTGTTCTTGGACTGAGATGGGTTGTTGTGGGTTTTTTCAAAGACACTGAAGCATATTTACACCCTTTAAAAATCATTGGGTGTAAGGTTTTCTAACTTCTTTTTTTTCATTTTGTGTTTATTGATTTAATCATTTTAAAAACCAAAACAAAGCAAAACCAAACCAAACCAAACCAAACCAAAAAAAAGTCCATGGATATGCCTTTGTATGTGCACACATGGGCATGTACCACTTGCTCTTGCCAACGGCAAGCTATGGGGCAGACCCCCAGCTGAGTCCTGTCCTTGTGTGTGGCTTCCTCACCTTTAGGATCAAGTGAAAAGAGCCACGGACAGGGAGGGCAAAGATGATGGTGTCCATTCTCCTTTCCTAATGTAATTCCTTTTTTTACTGAACATAGTGCTTGATAGTTCAGCAGATACCCAGCATCTGAGAGGTCCTTAAAACCTGCATCATGGTGTGCCTCTCAACTGTGATTTTTTTTTTCCCTCTTGTTAGTGGTACAACAGAAGTATGACAGCCTTTCTCATCTAGTTTTGACCTAAGGCTTCCCCATGGTTTCTAGATCTGTCTGAAGAGAGCCACAGCCTAAGTTGAAAACTTTAACATTTTGAAAGGGGTAGGAAGGGGAGTTAAACCTAGGGCTCAGCTACTGGCATAAGGTACAGCATAGATGCATCCCAAATAATTTATGTGTATTGAAAATCTATGATTACTTGTACCCTCTGACACTCCTGACCCAGTTTGTCATTGCAGTGAGAGATTTCATAGTTAGGATTATAGCTAGCAGTTTAGCAGGAAGAATTATATACTTATAATTCACTGTGTTCAGCAAAGTTGTATTTTGTATATTTTGTAAGGATGTCTTTAGCTGTAATCTGTTTCCAAATGTAGTTTGTGTTAATAAACATTTATTTTTAATTGAGCTTTTCTAACAAGACAAGTTCAGGAATTATTACAGGTCGGCCAAGTTACATAAATCAAGAGGAAAATTTAAAGGAAGTTGTGGAAAACTGCATTTTTCCTTTTTACTGGAGGACCAATAACATATTCCTTTTAATTAACCCATACCTTTGGGCTGTGTGTAATCATGTACTTTGAGAATGTTAAAAGTGAAAATTCTTTAAAATAGAAGCAGTTTCTGTCCAGTGTATTTTAGTGGCCTCATAAGGCTATTAAAACTCTTAAAAGGATGTAATTCATTTGCATGTTGATAGGGAAGTATTCTTGTATTACTCAGATAGTTAAACTACAATAATGAAATGTCCTATTTTGCTTCTCAGACATAAGCACAGTGCTACTATTTGAATGCCTAGTAACTAGCAGGAAGTTTTATATGGAAAGTACCTTTTCCTTTATTGTAGCTGAAATTTTGAAGGGTAATTGGGAAACTTACTTTATTTCAGTTGTGAATCCTCTCTGTCACGTCTCTAGCATGGTATTACTTTTCAAGTGTGAATCTGGGTGTCAAATCAGTGTTCTTTTAGTATTAAGGCAGGAGTTATTTTTAATTTTGTCAACATTCATTATTACAGAAGTCTGTGGGTTTTTTTCTCCTTTTTAGTGTTATATTGACAAAGTAGTCTGGTATTAAGTTTACACATCAAAATGAACGATCAGACTGGAAAACATATTTCAAAGTTTCTTTAGGATAGTGAGGAAATGGGTTGGGAGAGAACTGGGATTTTATATTACAAATGACTGTCTATAAAAATACCCTTTGAAGTGTGAAGACATTTCTTCTTCAGTACATATTTTAAAATCCTAATTAAAATGTTTGCTAAGAAGAGGTCCACATACACATGAACTGATCAGATATTAACTATAGCTTTAAAACACCAGGCTACCAGCCAAAACTAGAATAATCCCAACAGACTGGTTGATTTTATGGATTAAGCAGCAGTTCAATTCTGGCAGTATTACAGCATGCGGTTTGAGGGAAAGTAAAGTAACTTGGCTTGGCAAAGCCCTATTTCTTTGCCTATTAAAGGTAGCTGGTATGACTTAATATGCTTATTCTGCCTCGGTAGGTTTGATTTCCAAACACTGTGAAACAATAAAGCATTTAAAGTGTCATAAGAAAAGCTAATCGGGTAAGTTTGGTTTCCATCCTTATTTTTTTTTAGATTTCATTGAGAGAAGGCAAAGAGTTTTTAACTGCTTATGTGGCAAGTGAATTAGAATACAGCATGAATCTGGGTACCCAGATGGTAGCATGTGTGAAAGTCAGTGGTACTGATACTTAGCAATACTGAGAAAAGAGATTTGAGGTAAAGATTCAGACTTTATCTTTATTTTAGATGTAAATTTTTAGAACATATAGTTTATTTTATATTCAGTCTAAATTTACACAGTTGTCTACATACTTCAAAATTGCTAAAAAAATCTTTTTCTTTGTTATTTCAATTTTATCTGGAAGGCAAGAAGAAATTATTCAGTATTCCTCTGCTATCAGACCTACATATATTTCTTTCCATCAAGCTTCACTTTCTTGCTCTGACATTACTGGCTTAAATTTAGAGTGATGTATTTGTAATATATATATGATTATTCTGTCCCTTTTATTTTGTTTGTTTAATTTCTCTACTTTTTCAGCTAACAGACAAGATTCGTACTGCTGTTATAGGTGGGGTTTCCATTTTTTGTGGACAGGAATTAACATTTACTTGGTAGAAGTTTCTTAAACCCTTATTCCTCTGGAATAGCTGGAGATCTGTCCCAGAGGCATAATGTGGAGGTTGATATGCCACTCCTTGGCAAAATTCCTGGAGAGCGTTCTTACCATAACAACTCATCTTCTTCCAAGTATAAATCTGCACGAAGAGATGGGGAGAACTTTTCTGTTTTCTTTGTGAATTGGTTTTGCTTTTATATGATCACTTTTTTCACTTTTCTGATCTTGGCATTTGTTTTCTCCCCTATTATGTTCCTCTTGTAATCCTGTAGTTCACGTTTTGCTCTTTTCATGAAATTGGTTTTTTTTCTTTTTTTTCTTCTTTTTTTTTCTTTTTTTTTTTTTTATTCTTCCTTCTCTTAGTACTTTTCTACCTCAGGTCTTTATTTTCACTCTCTTGCATCCCTTGGTCCTATTGCTGAAAACAGGACAATGTGGTTCATCTTAAATAACTCTGAATGCCTGATCCCATGTGGGTTTACCCAAACCCATAAAGGTCCGAATGAACTCACAAATCGTTTAGCATCACTTTCTTAAACTCACCGGTTAATAGACCTGGGGATATCTCTTGGCCTACTCCTGCTCACAGTAGAGCCAGCTCTGAGGTTGGTTGCTTAGAGTATTGTCCAGTTGGGTCTTGAAAATCTCCACAGATGGAGACCGCAGAGTCTCTCTGGGCAGCCTGTCCCACTGTCACGTTGTCTTTTGTGGTGAAAACACTGCTTCTTTCATGCAGCCTGAACTTCTTTTGTCTCAATTTATGCCCATTGTCCCTCTTCCTCAACAGAGACAGCTGTGAAGAGCCTGGTTCTGTCTCCTTGATAAACTCCTTGCAGGCACTGGGGAGATGCTCTTAGGTTCCCCCAAAGCCATCTCTGCTGCAGGCTGGAGCAGCTATGGTCGCTCAACCTCTCCCCACAGGGAAGGTGGTCCAGCTCTGACTATCTTTGAGGTCCTCTGCTGAACTCCCTCTAGTTTGCCTTGGGGTCCCAAAACTTGACACAATATCAGAGGTGTGATCTGATGAGTGTTCGGTAAAGAGGAAAAGTCACTTCCCATGATGTACTGGCCATGCTTCTGTTAATGCAGCCATTTCCCCAGTCTCAAAGGTCTTTATGCTTTTCAGGTAGCACATTGCTTCTTTTTAAGAGCCAAAATCACGTCTAACTCTGTCTGAAGCTGTAACACGACTTCTACTCTGTGACAATTGGATTTAAGCATGTAAAAGGAGCCACTGCTGACTGCAGATAGGATGACTGAAAACTGAGCAGAAGGGAGAAGTTTTATTTCTTTGAATTAACCCTCTCTGTAGTCATTTCATCTGCAGTGGGCCAACATCTCCTCTTCTTTTGCAGACTGACAGCAGCATTCAGAGTAACGTTAGTATACTGGTGCCTGCTTTACCCTTTTCTTGCTATGATAGTTCATCGAATCATAGAATATCCTGAGTTGGAAGGGATCCATAATGATCATTGAGTCCAACTCCTGGCTCCACACAGAGCCAGCCAAATCAGAGCATGGGACTGAGTGCATTGTCCAGACGCCTCTTGAACTCCGTCAAGCTTGGTGCTATGACCACTTCACTGGGGAGACTGTTCCAATGCCTGACCACACTCACAGACTCACAGAGTCACAGAATCACAGTAAAGAATCACAGTAAATCACCCTCTCAGTAAAGAACCTCCCCTAATATCCAGCCTAAACCTCCCCTGTCTCAGCTTCATGGGTTCTATCCCTGGTCACCAAAGAGAGGAGATTGGCATCAGCCCCTTTGCTTCCCTTTGTCAGGAAGCCATAGACCGCAATGAGGTCTCTCCTCAGCCTCCTCTTCCCCAGGCTGAACAAACCAAGGGACTTCAGCCTCTCATAAGACTCCCACTCCAGACCCTTCACCATCCTCGTTGCCCTCCTGTGGACACTCCAATATTTTTGTGTCACTGTTGTGCTGTGGCACCCAAAACTGCACACCGAACTCAAGGTGAGGCCGCACCAGGGCAGTGTAGAGTGGGATAATCCCCTCCATGGACCAACTGGCAATGCTGTGCTTGATGCACCCCAGTATACGTTTGGCCCTCCTGGCTGCCTGGGCACGCTGCTGGCCTGTGTTTAAATTGCTCTCAACCAAGCCCCCCAAGCCCCTCTCAGCATGGCTGGTCTCCATTGGCTGATCCCCCAGTCTGTGTGTGCAGCCAGGGTTGCTCCTTCCCAGGTGCAGAATCCAGCACTTGCCCTTGTTAACACAGGTCTTGCTGCTTCCGTCACTCTCCTACAGTTATCATGCTCTTTCTGGTTTGAGGTAGCTCTCTGCTGCCTGGGCATCGCTCTCTACAGTCCCGGCTCTTTGCCACTGTGTTGGCTTTTGCTCTGTTACATTACTGCTTGCATGGTATTACACAACAGATGGTAGCATGTGGGACATTATTAAGAAATAAGAGGATGAACAATTACATTTTGTATCTCTTCTGCTTCTATTTTTTGCTGGATGGAAATTAAATGACAGGAAGGTAGTGCGCAATGCAAAACAGAAATCCATTTATGTAAATTCAGACCTTTTCCTCTGCCCAAGCAATTTCCAGGACTCTGCACAGTGGAAATAACATTCAGTAGATGGAACTGCAGAATCATTCCCCTCCCAATTTCATATGGGAGGAATGCGTTTGAGATTTTACGCCTTTTTTTTGTGGTTTTCATCTTTTCTGGGCCTCCTTTCCTATTTACTCTGGAACTATATTTTTTTTGTGGTGACGTAGGTGTAATATGTGATTTGGAAGTAATATTTCTATAGCTGTGGAAGAGTGATTATTTAAATGTACAGTTTGAGCCCCAGAGCCCTAGATTTGTTATATACATGTAGTCCTTATGTGTCCATGTAACACAAAAGTGGACAGTGCAGATCATAGATGTTCATCTCCCTGACTAGAACAGATCTTTAGTACAATAAACAAATGAATGTCCAGTGTAGGTCAGTGATGAACTATGATGGATTCAAGAGAAAGTGTATTAAACTGTTCCTAAAATCTTTCCTTTTTGAGAGAACTAAATGTAGTTCCAAAGAAAGTGATCAGAAAAATGTCAAATTATGTCAAACAAATCCCAGTTAATCTGAGCCTTTATTGAAATTAAGCATATTTTGTCATTTAATAGCCTTTCACACATAAGAATGAAATTAAGATGCCAAAAAGAAAAGAATATTAAAAAAAACAAACCTCAAACATTTTAAAGGTTAGGAATCCTATTTAAGTTGCGTTGACAGTGGCTGTTCTATCATATCAAATATTTTGCTAAGATAATGGAAGTAATAATAATTTTTCAATTATTTCCTGTAATTCACTTGCATAAAAAAAAGCACATTTGAAAAGAAGACTATAGATTGCTACTATGTGGGCCACAGACTCACAGACAGAAAAAAAAATTGGAGTTTTTCCCATGTAAAAATAAACTCTTGTCATGGATGAGTTGTTAACAGCCAGCATACACACTGAGAGAGTGCTAGAGTTCTGCAGTGTCGTGTCAAGTAACATAAGGGCTAAAGTGCTATTAGAGAGACCAGAAGTTTGTTGCTAGCAATCCATTATCAGATGTCTTCTGGCGAGCCAGAGGTAACTGTCTACTTTGGTGAATGCATCTGGTATTCAAAGTTTCCATGTAGCAGTCCTGAGTAATTTCCTTGGTCATCAGCCTGTGCCTGTGTATCTTGCTTGGATTTAGGCTATCACTGCCTGCTGCTGAGGACTATCTTAGATTAGTAGTTTTTCTGCACTTCAATTATTTATTGGGAATCTGTGGCATGACTTTACTGAAATCAGGCAGAGGTTGTTCTAGCTAGGGAGAAGTGGGGTTAGACTTCTGAAATTCATCAGGATGTTTTTCAGTTCTTTCCTAAGTCTGTTGGCACAGAAATGTATGAAAATTAATATAGGCCGATGCTTTAGGGTTTTTTGGTAACCCAGACCCAAACCAGTTGCATCATGCAACGCTTGGGCGTTCTGACAGTAAGAAATGGAAGTGATTTGGTATTAGCATCAAATTTAGCATCTTCATGTAAAAAGGTGACTTCAAGTTCCTGCGAATCTCCCAGGGTACAAATGGTTATCATAAGACATAGGATAGGTGAAATCTTCAAGGAAACTAAGATTTTTCTATTATACTTTTTCAAAGTGAGGGCATAAGTTCCCTTCTTCCTCTGATCCTCTTACCTTTTTGACCATGGGATTTGTTAAGATTTGGAAGGAGTCCCTTCCAAAATTTCTTCTTGTTCTTAATGCTGATGCCTTGCTCTATATTTTATTTACTTATTTATTTTCTTCATGGAAAAGAAAAAAAAACAACACACATTCATAATACAGGGCAGGAGGCAATTTTTTTGGTTTTGGTTTTGGGTTTTTTTTTAAATATTATTATTCCTATATTGCATTTACTTAAAGGCAGCAAGGAGAAGCTTTGAAAGTAGTGCCCTTTTTAGATTGGATGTTCTACCACAGAACACAAGATTAAGGTTTGGGCTTATCTGCAGACTTAGATAAAGACAATGAGGTTGACTGCAAGAGTATTGAGTTACTTGAATCAATAGTTGGGTGATTCAAATGTGTTCTAGTTATATGAGCAATGGTGGAAGAAAACTAACTATAGGGTCTTTTGCTTTCATCTTCAGTGCTTGACTATCAGAAGCAGCACATTACAGCAACCAGCACTGATGGGTAGCCTTGATACCCTTGTGCAAGCCTAGCCTAGTTTAATTTTGCATGAGTGAGATGCTGCCTTTACCAGTCTTAGAAATTCTCCTACCTTTTAGTCCTTCAGGTCTATGTGCTTTCATCAAATATTAACCAGAAGTAAAGGTGCTGGATGTCTCTGATATAGCCATAATAGCCCCCCTCCCTGAGAGAAAAAAAACCCGAAACTTTCATATATTCAAAAAAAAAAAAAAG